>PVKA01009084.1:0-69914 GCA_004027165.1 Ctenomys sociabilis
TTCTTTAGAGGTAGTTATTAATTCTTTTTCTGCTGTGTTTCCTCCAAGTTGGATTTCCTCTGTATATTTCTGGACTTGTTTCGGTATTTCAGATGCTATAACTTCAAAAAGTTCTTTTTTGATTTCAGAACTTATTTCTGCTTTGAGTTCCTCATGATCTTTCTGCTGTTGTTTCTTTGCTTCAGATGCTGTTAATTCATATATATCAGTTGGAATAGTGCTCTCTGCACTTGTTCTCGGTGAGCATTATTTTTCCACCCAATGTTTCTGGAATTCATTCTTTATTTCAGATTCTATGTATTCAAATATTTCTTTTTTAAGTTGGGGTATTACTTCTCGGTTTATTTCCTCTATAGCTTTCTGCTGTTGTTCCTTTGTTGCTGTATCTGTTAGTTGGTTCGTTGCATCTGAGCTAGTGTCCTCTGCCCTTCCTGATGGACTCGAGGTCTGGGATTGCATTTTTCCCCTTCTCTGTGTCATTTTGTATAGCACTGATCTTTGACCTTTGGTGTAGAGCTTTGGTGCAGCTATAACCTTAGCTTGTTATGAGATTCGGTTGCCAGTCTATTAAGTTTGAGATTTTCCAGGTATGCCTATCCTGGGTCTACCTGTTTTGTTCTGTTCCTTTTTTGCTGCAGCTCCTTTGTTTCCCCTCTGTTGGTTCCCGGCGTCAGCCCTCCTGTGTCAAGCAGGTCATTTCCCAGGTGGGTGGGCCTGGGCTTTGGTGGGTCTTCTGGGCTCACAAAAGGATAGTAGATAATCTTATTCACTGAGTAGGCTATACTGAGCCAGCCAGCTTGTGCTGGATCCGGGTCTACAGGCCGTAGCCTGAGAAGGCTGGGAAAGGTCCTTCTGATGTAGTGGGACTGGATCCCTCACTCACAGGCCAGGCTGTGCTGGGTTTCAGTCCATAGCATGGGACCGTGGATTGCTGAGAAATGTCCCTCCAGTGTGGCAGCCTAGGAGTTCTCACTCCAGTCCGACCTGCACTGGGTCTGGGGCTGTGGGATGGGACTGGTAATCACCTGGAAATGTTTCTCTGGCACAGTGTGCGTGGAGCTGTCACCAGCCACGGGGGGTGGCAGGCAGGTAATCCCTGGGAAATGTATCTCAGGCACGACGTGCCTGGAGTACTACACTCACTGACCTTTGATGCCCAGAGAATCAGGGAAATTACCACTCAAACAGTGGGCTTTATGTCAGGGGATCCAGGGAGGTGAGTGGGTCCTGAGGTTTCAGGCCAGTCACTGGCTTGGAGGGTTTGGGGACAGGGATCTGCGGAGCGCACGTGGGAAGAAGCCAAAGGCTCTCCCTCAGACTCACCACATTCTCACTGATCTGGGAAGCCTGGAGAGTCCTGTAAATTCGCTCTTGCTGGGAGAGCTTGGCACGGGTTCCAGGAAGCCACTAGAGTCAGCCACTGTCTCAGGCCAGTCTCTTGCTGGGCGGGCACGGGCGGGATGGAGCAGGATGACAGAGTCGGCTGCACTGTCTCTGGCCGGTCTCAGGGGCTGGGCGTATACACAATATTATATCAGAACAGTCCCATAACAACTTTTTCTCGTCTCTTGTTTTCTTTTATTTCCTTTTTTTTAAAAAAAAAATTACCTGAGAGAGAGAAAGCATAGCAGTAATTGATGACATGAGAATCAGCATGCACTTAGAAGACCAGAATGACAGGCATTGCAAGCATGGCTATACTATTACACATTGCTATTCTCGGTACAGTTAATTAATATACAGGTATCAGCATGTATAGTTAGTCAGGTTGAGAATCCTTCCAATTAATTGATAGTTTCAAAAACCTGATGGAGATTCTCAGAGTCATTGCCTTAACCATCTTGTGCATATAAATGTATAGTTTTGCCTCTGTCATGTTTTCTAGCTTTTCTCCCTGCCTCTTCTCATTGTTCAATCATTAAATTATTGCTTTATATTTAACTGTGTTATACCTTTCAACTTTTATTTCTTCTCTTGAGTTCTTACACTAGGGAGACTATATGATATTTACACATGTGGGTCTTGTGTACTTCACTTATGAATATATCTTCAAGTTGCATCCACTTATATATGAAGGCTTTGAGTTTATTATTCTTTATAGCTGAGCAATGCTTCATTGTATAAAAACACTGCATTTTTTTCATGCATTCCTCATAGGATGGGCATTTTGGTTCCTTCTAAGATTTGGCTATCACAAATTGTGCTGCTCTAAGGGCCAGCCAAATAGCTCAGTAGATTAAAGCATCTGCAAGCAGGTGCAGGGGCTGGGAGTTTGATCCCTAGGCCTGCCTTGCTGGTCCTGCCACAGGGCCATGCTGCGACAGCAATTGAGACTGGGCATGATGGCGCAATAGGGGGATCACTATGAGTCCGATCTAGTAGTGACACCATGAACACTGTTAGACCCTTCCTTAAAATACAGAAAAACAAAACAAAACAAAAAGCAAGAAAACAAATTTTGCTGCTATAAACATGGGAGCATGTATGTCACTATGATACGACATTTTCAGTTACTCTGGGAAAATTCCCAGTAGGGAGATAGCTGGATTGAATGGGATTTCTAGTCCTAGTTTCTTAAGCAGTCTCCACACTGATTTGCATAATGTTTACAAAACTACCTATTTTCTCACACTCAAACTTTACATTCCCACTCCAGGTTCTGTTAAGCAGTCTCTCCTCACTCCTGCACAAAATGTCCTCATATCCTCATTCTCTTGCATATTTCTTTTGCCTAAAATATTTCACTACCCTACATCCTTCATGTACCTTTAATACCTAGAATGCAAGATTTTGTGCCAACATTAGAAGATGTGAAAAAGATATTTTCCTTAAAAGGATTGTTGAACTCTCTCTGGAGAAACATTTGTATGTTTTGCCTTTTTTCTAACCAAATGGGTTAAGCATCATGTCATTCTGCTCACACTTTCATTGGAGCCTTCATCACAGGAGATAGTATTAGTGGCTCCCCTGTCAAACCACCTTAGTATCCTTTGTGTGCCTTCAGGATAGGGACATATTGTACTCACCCTTACCTTGGTAATACAAAGACCTTTGCTACAAAGCTTGCACACAATGAAGATACACAAATGTATGAATTATTGGTTAGTAAACAGTATTACTGAGAATTTTCTCAAAAAATTGTTAAGGTTTTGTTTGTTTCCCTAGAATCAGACCCTGAGATAAAGATTTAAAAGTGAAAAGTTTATTCAACAGGCAGCCTGAGAAAGCCTTGACTCAGGAGTGTGGAAATGAGACAAGGAAGAAAACAGAAGCTAATTCAGGTTGCAGTGATGAGCAACTGTGGGCAACTGAGGTTCAGGTCTTTCAGGGATTCTCAGAAACTGTATAGAGTGTGCCTCAGTTTTCTTACTGGAGTTGTTAAGGAAATTCAAATACTCATCCAGGAACTTCTTGCTTTGTTGATCAGCTCTGTCCCTGTTTGCTGGGTACACAGATAAAGTCTCAGGTAGAATGATAGGTGCTGGAACCAGAAATGGGGAGGGAAGAGGCATTGGAATGGTGAATGCCAGGGCACTAGCAGTAGGTGCTCTGGTCCCCTGAGACTAGAAAGCTATTCTCATGTTTGAAGTTTTTTAAAAAGAGAAATTAACATTCTGCTCAATCACACACAAACCAGCATTATATCAAGGGCACATACATTTTCCTTAAAAATATTTTTTTTTTCTTTTCTGATAATTGCAAATCCAGGAAAGGAAAAATATTTTGACATTTCATGGCCAATTTTGAAAACCATTAAAATTTTAGCCATATAAAACTGTAAGTCTTTCTTTATTTCTTTCTTTTTGAATATAAATCTGTTTCTGGGGAATGGAGAGTTTCAAGTACAACAAAGTGAAAACTGCCTAAATACAAAGACAAAGCTTTAAAATTAGAGAGTTGCATTTGAATAAATAGCCCTTGGGATGCATTAACCCCAGAACAACTAATTAAGACTCTACTAATAGGGAATGAGTTTTAAATTCCTCAAGGATTGGGATGCTTTTTCCGTTTGTTAAACTAATTCCTTTTCTAAAGACAGGCTCAGGCTCAGCACTTTGCTAGTTCAGTATTCTCTGCTAGAGCTGTATAAAGAACCCCGTTTCTATGGAGCCTTCAGGGCCTGCTCCATCTCTAAAGCCAAGCTAAGTCCACCTTCATTTGTTCTCTTAGCCCCTGTATTACTCAAAGTTCTTGAAAAATAAATTGCTTGAGCCAATGTTTTATAATAAATAATATATTGAAAAGAACTGGCTCAAACATTTATGAGGGCTGAAAAAGCCAGAATCAGGAAATCTGACATTGTAGGATGAAATGTGAGTCCAAGTCCAAAGAGAAGGAAAGAATACTGTCTTCTCTGGAGAATTCGTTCTTAGCTTTTTGTTTCACTCAGGCCTTCAGTGCATTGGATAAGGTTTACCACATTGGAGAAGCCAATTTGCTTTACTCAGTCTACACATTCAAATGATTGTCATCCAGAAATAACCCTCAGAGACACACCTAGAAATAATGTCGAGCCAAATATCTTGGCAATGGGTGGCTCAGTTAAATTGCCACATAAAATGAGTCATTACACTCCTGGCCGAAACCTAGCACAGAGTACTTAACTTCCCAGGTTCTAGTTATTCACAAATCTGTCTCTCACACTTAACTAGGTGGCAAAGTCTTCAAGGGCGTGGACAAATTTGTATCCATCTATGTATCCCTAGTTCAAGACAATACCCAATTTACATTGCTAAATGTGAAAAATTAAGTAAATTAATGCTGCTTAATGTTTACAGAAGGATTTATTTTATTTTGCTCATTGACCTATCCTTAGCACCTAATTTGAGTCAATACTAGATCCTTAATATTTCTATGTTGAATGAATAAGTGTTTAAGATACCTAGGTCAAGTTATTTTCAAATAATTTAGGAACATTTTAATAAAAGGCATTTATATGCTTATTAAGATTTTTTATAAAAGCTCTTCAGTAAAATAGTTGCTGTCAACAGACTTTTTCTAAGAAGAGCTTGACAGTAAATATTTTAGATTCTGTGGGCCATATGGTCTTTGGCCCAACTACAACTATTGAACTGTTACAACATTAAAGCAGCCAAAGACACTCAACAAATGCACATGGCTGTGTTCCAATAAAACTTTATTCACGAAAACAGGCAGCGAGCTACATTTAGCCTTTAGGCTATAGTTTGCCAGCAGCCTGGTTCTTCAGCATCTAGATTGTTATAGAACTCTGTATTTTCAAGTAGTATTGCTATTTTTTGTCCTGTGATCATCTTTTCACTAAATCAAATGGCTTTCTTCCCTATTGTGTGAGTGAATAATGCTTTGTTTGTTTATATAGGGGCGGCTCACGGCCTGTCATCCATTCTGCAGATGCTTCTTTCTTACCATGAGCACCTCAAGCCTGCAGACCGTGAATTGGTGTGGCAGAGTGTGGACTTCCTCATGGAACAGGAACAGAATTGCAACTGGCCACCTGAACTTGGAGAGACCATTGAGAGAGAAAATGAGCTGGTCCACTGGTGCCATGGTGCTCCAGGTCTTGAATGCACTATTGTCTGAAAGTAAAGCCTGTCATTCAGCTTAGCTAAAAGGAGGTTTCTTTTCTAAGATTTGAAGTAAAACATTTGTCATTTTTACTTATTACTATGCGAGATTAGAAGACCAGGCTGAGGGATGGGGATGAGGAGGAGCAGTACATCATATGCCTGGCATGTATGAGGGCCTGGCTTCCATCCCCAGTGCGCTCCTGTGTGTGCGCACACGCACGCATGCACGCATGCACACACACAACCAGCATGAACATTTTCAGAGCTTAAAATGTCTTTTCTATTTATTTATTTATTTATTTTCAAAGGGTCTTTCTACACAGTTCAGACTTGTAGTGATCTTCCTGTGTCAGCCTCCCCAGTGCTGGGATTATAGGAGTGTGCTACCATGTCCCATTATGGGCATGGCATGTGATACTGGGGAACAAAACTGGATCCTTGCACATGCCAGGCAGGAGCTTAGCCCACCGAGCCATCTCCCCAGTCTAAGAAATGTCTTGTTCTTTAAAGAACTCTTGAAAATAATTCTGTATTTTAAAAATACATAATATGTATCATTTTACACATGACATTAAACTAGTGCTACCCAAAAGAAATAAAATCTATGTATATAATTTCAATGTTTACAGGTGATGAGTGTAGCAATAGAGTAAATGTTTAACCTTCCAGAGACTCTAGGTTTAACTCTCTGATAAAAAGAAGAGATGAGTGAAATTACTTTAATAATATTTATGACAATACACCCTATACTTGAAATATCAGTATGACTTTAGTTTAAAAGTTGAGGTATTTCACATAATAAAAATACTGAATATTTAAAGTTCATTGTCTGTTTCACACTTATATCACTCGTCCAGTAGAACAGCAACATTTCAGAAAGATGAATAGCTACATTGAACAGTGAAGATCTGGAGGCTGCCAACTCTTATTATGGGATTTAACCTAGTAGTGAGGGCAACTGAGAGCTTGTTAAAAACCCAGAATCTCAGGCCCTGCTTCAGACCTACTGTATCAGAATCTGCATTTTAAAGAGTAACGTTAGGAAATTTGTATATACCTTTAAGTTTAGGAAGCACAGTTTTAAAATTATTTTTCATATGAGGATTTACTATAATACCTAACAAAAGCCTATAGAAATGTAAAGCAATCCCTACTGAAGTCCACCCTTTGTTTTTAAAATCCCATTACACTACTAATTTGGTCTTTGAAGAAAGGGAAATTTGAAAGAGGTTAAATTCAAATAAATCAATTAATTTTGATTAATTTGCCAGGAGAGATGCTGAAATAACAGAATAACACATTTCTTTTGCATTATGAGTTGATTTAATTTTTAAGATATGCTTCCATTACAAGAGCACAGCTTTAGACTATCTTAGCTATCTCTTTACCTTGTCATCAGAGTTTTTACTACCTCCCCCCATTTAATTGATGCTTTCAATCCAATTATAATTCTGTGTTTTTCCTTGGTATCGTTTAACTTGAAAAATAATGTTAAGTTGTAGAGTATTGCCATATTCTGCCTGCCACCTTTACCTGTAGGGGGAAAAAAAAAACTTCAGATTGTGTACTTGCATCAGGACATCATACATTTTGTCGACCACAAGTCCTGCCAGGTATAATTTGTGCTCATTTTTTCTGGCTTTGGCCTCCTTAGAAATAAAACACAGCAGCTATTTACCAACCTGAAAATAACATTTCTTCTTGTTATGCTCAATATATCCATTTCCATTCCCTTTCATCATTCTCAACAAATGATCTGTCTGGATATCCTCCAAGCATCCTAGGATCCTTGAATTTTGGAGATGTCCCAAATTAAATACAGAATATTTAAAAGCACTCAGTGTGCTAGTGAAATCCCTTAATAGAGTAGAAAGATAATCTGCTGAAATGAGTGAGTGCGCCTGTTAATTGTTGTAGGTGTCTTGAAGGGCATCCATCCTTTATAGACCAAATACCATCTGTCCCTGCAAATCATCTACTCTAAAAGTGCAGCGTGAGATTCATCACACTGGGGACTTGATATATCGTCCTTTATCATTCATATTAATTATCTTAAGAAAATTAAACCTAAGTTCCACAGCAAAATCGTTCAATCCATATATTCACTGGACTGCCAAAAATAAATCAATTCTCAAGTAACTAACAAACTGAGGCCTGTAATTTCTTCCAAACCCCGAGCCTCATCTCAACAGTACTCCTCTTCCTTTGATAGGATGCTTTTAAAACAGCATGAGGGGACAGGGAATGTGGCTTCATGGTAGAACTTTTGTCTTGCATGCACAAAACCTGGTGTTCAATTCTCAGGGAAAGAAAGTTGTTTTTTTTTTTTTTTTTAATCTGAGAAAAGCAAGTCAAAATTGATTGACATCTTAGTGAAACTGGCAAAACTAAGTTCCAAAAATTATACAGTGAGAAATGGTCTAGAAAAATAATTGTGTCTGTTTGAGGAAAAAAAGTTAAGAGTGGATTTATGAACAACACAGATGGTTAGGGGTGGCAGACCAACCCTGTGGTTAAAACTGTGCCAGAGAAAATCCACAACAGAGAACTTCATTAGTGGTATCCTATCATTTTTTCTATTGACTTTCCTTCATTTTTTCTCTATAGATGACAACCATTGATGTCATTTATAGATGACAGCCCTCATCATTTACATATTATAGAAATAATCATTTACTATAGGTTCACAACTTTGGAGTCTAAATGTAGCTGCAACACTGTTTAAAACACCTTGAGACAAGTCACTGTTTTTAACTGTGAAATGAGCATGTTGAGATAGATAAAAACTCAGTCACAATAGACTTCCACTTTTTTTTTTCTTTTTGTCTTTTTGAGACAGGGTCTCACTATGCAGTTCAGGCTGGCCTTAAGCTCACTTTGTAGCTCAGGCTGGTCTCAAACTCACAACAATCCTCCTACCTCAACCTCCCAAGTTCTGGGATTACACACCTGGCTAGACTTCCACTTTGAGCCTTGCCATTTCTGAATGATAGGTCCCAGATGCTTTGTAAACACCTATATGTATAAATATTTACCATAGCATATAGATTTTGCTTATTTGATGCAATATAATATTGCATGAAGATTCTTATGACTCCTACTTCATAACCTTGATGACTATGAAATATAGAGCAAAAGCCATTTGCAAAATCAAAATAAATGCTGTGGTTAAAATCAATTGCTAACTGAATCAAGTTATATCATTACTGTAGTAACACTGACATTGCATTTCCTGTATTCTGTATGAAACACAGGTGTGAGCATTTCTTAAGATTTATTTCACAAAGGCTCTCAGATAAGTGACTCTGAATAAAGAACAAAGCTTTCAAGTACATGTTAGGTACTCAGCTTTGTAGTGCAATTATACATCCCAGAATGGGCCTGAGTAGTGATTCTCTATGTGTCAAATCTAGCTGCCACAAGTTTCTGCTAGATTCCATGTTTCTAAAAATTTAGTTTTCAACCATTTTTAAGTAATTCCTTCCCCTGTCCTATTTGGTCAGGCTTGTTGATTGGCTTGAGGTTTTTTTTTTCCCACTGTGCACTAATTACTTTCCCTATGAAGAAATGATATGGTTTACATCAAAACCAAACACTCATCATTGCTTCATTTTAGATTAAGCAGGATTATTGTGGATTCTGTAGTTAGGTTAGGAGCCACTACTTTAGAAATTTGTCAAGGTCCCTTTCATGTATCACTTTATGTTTTAGGCTTTGGGCGGAAGACCTTTCACACTGGCTAGAACCCAGGATCAGTATTTTATAAAATGTCTGAGGCTAATGCCTTGTATACAATCAGGGAATTTCAGCCCTTCTTCATTCCATGTCTCTCATTTCCATCCCAGCATGGATAGGCCTGTGTGGGGTCGTGAAATGAAACATTGCAAGGACATTTTTGGCACCATGGTTATATGCCAAACACCATGCAATAAGCATAAATGAGTAAGATACAGTTCCTGTCTTTGAGTTACATATGCTATACTACAAAGGCAGATATCAAAATTAATCATTTCAATATGGCTCTATACATGCTCAGCTTTTTATAGGAAGCTATGAGAGCCCAGAGAAGGGGTTCTTGGTGCTGTTTCTTGGTTTAGGAGAGAGACTTTTTGGAGGAGGAAGCTGTTGATAAAGAAAAATGGGAAGTTTATTACAAGAAGTACAAACAGTGTGGATATTCATAAGCATGGAAGCACAAAGGGTAGTTTGATTTTACTAAAGTAAAAAGCTAAGGAAGACAGGAGCAGAAGCTGTATCATGCCAAGGTACCTAGGTAATAAGAACCACTTAGCCTTCTCTTGGCTAGAATACCTTTTCTGGGTGACTAAAAGCAGAGCTCATTCTTAGGAGGAACCTATCTGGCAACAAGGAAGCAGGATCAAGCAAAAGGAAGAGCCGAAGCACTGCCCACCTGGAAGCCAGCTTCCTGCATCCTGACTGTGAGGCACAGCTGAGAGGCACAGATGAAACCAGAAAATCTAGTTCTGTTTCCGGTGAGGGATGGGTGCATAACATAACCTTCCATTTGACTATGTGCGAATCTGTCAAGAAAGAGGCAGCTGTAAACTGCGTTAAACATTGCAAATGGCCAGCTCTCACAGGAAGTGGGAGATGGGGCAACTGCTGTTAAGCTAAAGGGACAGACCCAGGAAGGACACCAATAGCACACAGCAAACCTAGCTAATTTGTGATCAAGAAGCATTACTCCCTAGTAAAGCCTTCCTACCACCAACTGGGGATTAGGAGCTTTCCTGTGTATTCCAAGACATCTCCATTTCTCCACATGTACCTTAATAGCTCTAGTTAATTTGTAAATGCTACAAAAGTTGGGGGTCTAAACAACTTGTGCCTGGCATATAGTAAGTACTTAGTTGATATACAAACAGCCACCAAGTCCTGTGACATTACTCTTTTATTAGCTTCATTTCCATCTTTCTGCCAACACAATGAGCTCAGAACCATCCTATTACACTTCTTTAGGTCTCTTGACAACACTGTGGAATGTTTGTCTATAAGAACAGTTGCACTGTTATGTAAAAATGCCAAACAATTCACAAGAAAACAGACTAAGTGGTTCCTTATTGCCCACAGTATGCACTTCAAGCTGACTAATTGGACTTGTAAAGCCATCTATAATTGGAACCCAACTACTTTCTACCCCAGTAGCTTACCGGTTTGCACACTGCTCCTTAGGCCTTCCTGTAACTCATCCTTTCTGGCTCTAAACCTTTGCTTTTGTGACCTTTGTGCCTAGAATGCTCTCCTTGTATCATCTGGGGCCTGGAATTTCTTATATATCCTAAGAAGCCCTGAAAAAGTCCTACATGTGTGCCTCCCCAGACCGTCTTCCCCAGAGAGCTTCCATTTTTCTTATCCATCTAGTATGATTGACAGATTTGAATGAATTTTATGTCCCGGAAGTATCATGTACAGGTTTTATCTCCTTTTTTAGGCACTGCTTCTTAAAGGGCAGGAGTCATCGTCAGCCCTTATTTTGTCACTCAAGGCCAGGACCTGCAATATAATTTGGGGAACTTATTGCAAAACTAAAATGCTGGGCCCCTTTTATTTGAAATACTTAATAAATTTTCAAAATGGTAATAGCAGCATGTGAGGCCTTGCATGGGTCACCTTAAGGGGTGTGGACAGTGGGCATACCCAAACCCTGAACATACGACAGGCCCAGGAAGTTGGCCTCACATAAAGCTATTATACATTGCAATAATCAAGGACCACTGTCAAATAAATGGATGCAGTTAATTAATGAATGTATAATTAATTAAGTTTGATTCCTTTAAAATCATCTTTTTGTTTGCTAACATTCTTGTTTTAAAACTATAGAAAAAGAGTGCTGTAGGTAACCATGTCAGTATTATCTGACTAGAGAGCACTGGTTGAGCATTGAGGCCATTGCTGTATAAGTGTTAGTATCAGTGATAAAAGGTACATTTTAGGGCCAGGGAGATGGCTAAGTGGAATAAACGCTTCCCTGGCAAGTACAATTTCAATCCCCAGTTCTGTCAAAAAAAAAAAAAAAAAAAAAAAAAAAAAAGACACATTTTACAAGGATGTTGTCAAAACTGTGGCTCTAACACAAATGTAGAAGGATGTATATAAAATATGTTTCTTAGCTCATTAATTAGTGGGAGAGGCAGAAAGGTGTTACAACTGGCTCAAAAGAATATCTAAAGGGAAAGCATATTTCTTGGCGGTTAGCAGAACAAAAATGAATTACATTTGTGGATGAAAAACTGGTTTCTTCCAGGAAGCTGAAAAAGTCAAGTTAACTTCTGCCAGAAAAAAATGTGAGACTGTAGAAAGAGGAATCATTTATGTTAGCATAAGCTTTCTACAAGGTAATTTCTGTACCAACATAATTGTAAAACAGCCTAGTCAAAGTTATGAAAGGCAGGGATACCTCTAATGGATGAGCAAATAAAGATGCAAACTGTGTGTCTTCCTCTTAAATGCTCATGTACTACTTTTTAATGTAATTTTGGTGCTACTGGAGATGGAATTCAGGGGCTTCACATAAAGTAAGGCAAGTGCTGTACCACTGAACTGTTTTCCAGCCCTTTCTCACATTTTATACAGTAAATGGGGAAACTATGCACTAGGAAAAATGGTATTCTGTCACTGAATACCTCTTTGAATATAAAACACCTGAACTTAGAACTTGGGGAAAATTATAGCTATTGTTTCTCTTCCCTCCCTTGTAATTCTTACTACTTCTGTTGACAAGTTTTGAAGGAACATTTCTTTCCTTTAAACAATGAAATTGGAAGGACTTCACAGCTGAAATACCAGCAGAAGTCTTGGTGAGGTCATTTGGGACCATTGTTGTTCTTGGAGAGACTCCCAGTTTCGTCTTAAGAACATGTATTGTTATAGGTGCTTAACCATTACATGTTTTGAATTTCTGTAAGTGCCATAAATAACTTTTCCCAATAGCCAGAGAATATTCACCTTAAATATTAACTCATTTGCAAATTATACATTTTTTTGTACCAGGGATTGAACTCAGGATCTTGAGTTTGCCTGGCAGGCACTTTATACTGCTGAGCTGTCTCACTGACTTGAAAATTATAGATTTTTATCAATCAATGTACTTCAATTAAAATGTTGCCTTTCCTCCAAGGGTCAACTCCACAATACAGTTAAATTAAAATACATTGCACATGAAAAAATTCTGTGGTAAAGCATTCCTGTTACTCAAAATGTGGTCTCCTGTGAGGACATTTGGTAGAAATGCAGTATCTTGCTCTGATATAATTCTATGATAGCATGCTGTTCTAGTATGTCAGAGGCTCTGTGCACTGGGTTCTATTCACAGAACAATAAGGGACCGAGAGGGGGAGAAGGGAGGAGGGAAGGAGGGATGGGAAGGAAAGAAGGGAGAGAAGGGAGGGAAGGAAGGAAGGAGGAAGGGAGAGAGAGAGGGGGGGGAGAGATTTTTTCTCTCCAAACTGCTATATTAGATTTCATGAAGTGATTTCAGAAGCTTTAATAGTTTCCACAATGAAAGTCACCCTTAATATCTGATATTTTTACAGGAATTGCCTATCTGTTTGCCAAAGCTTATCTGGTTTCCAAGAAACCACAGTACCTGGACACATGCATCCGGTGTGGGGAGCTCACCTGGCAAAAGGGCCTGCTAAAGAAGGGGCCAGGGATTTGCCATGGGGTAGCTGGCAGTGCCTATGTTTTCCTGCTGCTTTATCGACTTACTGGAAACTCGAAATATATTTACCGTGCCCAAAGGTCAGCCATTCCTCTCATATATTTTTTTAAAAATTAATATAATTAATATTCTGTATAGGTAAAACAACCACACAGTCTCATTAAAAAACAAACACCAATTCATCATCAGTGCCCACCAGTCACTTAACAGGTAATGCTAAATTGTCCTCTATAGGTTACTCCCTGGAAATAATAGAGATGGAACATCAGCTATATAACAGAAAACTTTCATTTCAATAGAAACAACTTCTTACAAGTAAACTGAATAAACTGGACCGCGAAAACTGTAAATAAACTTCCACTAATCTGGTAGAATGCATGAGTGGAGACTTCCTTCAGTGCTGACTAGCATGAAACTAGCATTCTCTTGGAGGGCCTTAGAAGCTGTCCATGTCAGTAATCATTACAAGAGGTACTGGTTCTCTGTGTGACACTTAGGTTTGTTAAGCTAGAGGCTTTTTCCCCATACCATGTGCTCTGATGCCCTTGAGCTGTCCCCTGGCTGAGACTCAAGAGTAGCCCCTATACTGTTGAGGTTGTTCCAACTGAAGGGACACATTTGATTGGTTATCGTATTGGTGATGTGAACTTCAGCTAGTCCCCTCACCTAGTTTCTGTCTCAAGTTTCTCATCCATAACACATGGAAAACATTGCTTTCTTCACAAGGGTGTGGGGTATTTTAAATGAGTTAATATATGAAAATAATTTTAAAATGCTAGGCATTTAGTAATTGCAATATAAGTGCATGCTGTTATTGTTGCTATTTTTTATTTTAAAAGAGAAAAAAACCCAATATTTCAAAACAGGATAAGAGGAGGGTAACAATGGATACATTGTATATTGTTTTGTTTTAATTACTCAGTGTACAAGATATTGGCATTTAATTGGCCAAATGATATTAGCAAAAACTTTTTGTGATGAAATAAGATAAATTAGTAGCATAACTACCTTAATAATGATATAAGGAAGCTTTTCACTTCCTTCTTTTCCCATTCCAATTCTCTTTGTTTGTGAAACTGCTTCCCATTTTACAATTATCTACTGTTCAGTTTGCATCTTATTTTTTTCTTTCAGCTACTCATAGTAGGATGTTTATACATGTCCATCTGGTTGATTTTATTTATAAGTATGGTCTAGAGTTGCATCTATTTACTTATAAAAGCCCCCAATTTATCCTTATTTATGGATGAATGCTACTTCATTGTACAAAAAGACCACATCTTTTTTATCCATTCCTTGGTCACTGGTCGTTTTGATCATTTCCAAGATCTAGCTATTACCTATTGTATTGCTATAAACATGTGTGCACCTATATCATGGTGGTATGACATTATTAATTCTTCTGTGAAGATATCCAGAAAAGGATTATCTGAGTGGAATGCAACATCTAATTCTTTTTTGAGGAATCTCCAAACTGACTTCCATAGTTTTTATACCAGTCTAAACTCTCACCAAAAATTGAGAAAGGTTTCTTATTCCTCATAGCCCTGTTGGCATTTGTTATTGGTTGATTTCTTAATAATAGCCATTCTTTCTGGAGTGATAAGGATTCTAAGTGCTGTTCTAATTTGTATGTCTCAAATGACCAGTAATGTTGAATTCTTTTTTCTGTATTTGTTCGTTGTTTACGTTTCTTCATCTGAAAATTCTGTATTCATCTCAGATGCACAGTTTTGGATTAGGTCTTTGAATTTGGTAGGTCTCATTTTTTTTTTTTTGAGTTCTTTGTATGCTATTGATAATAAACCTTAGTCTAAGAAAGAGCTGACAAATTGAAATAAACCAGACACACATATGCAAATATCCTATAGTCTCCCTATTATAAGAAATCAAAAGAAGAAAAACAAATAGAAAGGTATTACACCAACAAAAAGGAAGTTAGTCAGATAGTTTGGTTAAACTGAACTGCATAGGTTGCAGGGTAATAATCAGCTTCTCTTCTGGATGGTTAACAACCTAAGTTTGCAGATCAAAAATTGGAGAAATGGAAGGGCTGTAAGGTCAGCCAACATTTTGGCCCTAGCCTTTCAAGGTCAGTGAAGACCTAGGACATAGAACCTGTACTGTAACATCATGGAACTCAGTTGTGTCCCAAATTTTCTGATCAAGGAGATCATGGAGCCACAGAGGACTGTGATCAATGATATACAGTGTGCCTAAGGAGAGTCACAGGGAGAGAAAACTTTCTCTCAGGCTTTCACAGAGAGCAAACTGGTCAAACAATGGCCGTGATTCATCCACATGGCTGACACTGACAAAGGATCTACAAAGTGAGGTACGGGGTAACAAGATAAACCCTGAGGGGACTTGACTAACCTCATCAGATACAAGAGTTACATTTTGTTATATAGGTCTTGCTTTATCTCAGTCTTAACCATCCATCAGAAAAGTTTAAAATGGAGGTATATAAAATAAGGCCATAATAACAAGCTGAGCTGTAAATGGCTCTAGTCAACAACTTCTTCAGAAAACCCACTATTATTGTGGACTTCTGGACTGTGTTGGACTGTTTCGCTGAATTCAAGCACCTATAATAATTGAATGACAGTAGTATACCCATCTCTGACAGGACTAAACAAAAAAAGGGATTACAAAGGAAGGACCATGCTGTGTTTGTATAAACAGTACAGTTAGGATAAATATGCAGTACTTTGGTGTGATTCTATGAGAAGAAATACATGCCCTAATTGTGTTTGGACAGGATATCCTGTCTGCTTCTTGTACTAGGGATAACCATTAGGAAGATAACAATGTAAAAAGTATTAATTATTGAAATTCTACCATAATTCAGCTTTTAAAAAATGATAGGTATACAGCTACATTCTCTTAATTCATTGATTAGAGGCATCTGCTCTAATAGTGTTTATAAATAGAATATCAAATATCATGTCTGCACCTTGTACAACAAAAAAACACTATGAAAACAATATACAATGTATTAATTATTGAATCTGTCCTACTAATTTGATTTGAAACTGTCTCATTACTATTTGTTCTCCAATCAAATCAAATCAAATAAAATTAAATTAAAAAAAGAAACAGGTGAAAAACTTTTGTCCCACATTGTGGGTTGTCTGTTCACCCTGTTGTTGGTTTCTCTTGCTGGACAAAAGTTTTTTTTAATGTATTTATTACAGGGTCTACAGGGTCTCACTATGTAGATTGGACTCATAGTGGTCCTCCTGTTTTCAGCCTCCCAAGTGCCTGGATAACATGTGTGTGCCACTATGCACACATATGTGTGACCCAGTCTCAGTCACAGTCTCAGTGCACTCCAGGGGCAGGGCCAGCATGGCACACCGGGGATCGAACCCCAGCCATTTCCTCTGCCTAAGCAGGTACTTTAGTTCACTGATCTATTTGGCCAGCCCTTGAAAGGTTTTTTTTTTTTTATTAATAAGATCCCAGTTGTTGATTCTTTGTGATAGTTCTTGTGTAATTGGAGTTTTATTCAAAAAGTCTTTTCCTTCAACAGTGTTCAAGAGTTCTACCTATTCTATCCTCCAGAAGATTAAATGTTTCTGTTTCAATATTTAGATCTTTCATATATTTCAAATTTAGTTTAGTACATGGTGAAAGATATTGGTTGAATTTTTATCTGGCACATGCAGAGTAGTTTTTGCAGCACCATTTATTAAAGAGGCTATCTTTTTTCCAGTGAATGCATTGTCAAAGATAAGATGGCTGATTATGCCTACACTCTTTTTATTGCTACATATAAATTTGAGTTTTCTCATTCCCTCTTTTTCCCTGTGCATAAATATTTGTGCATTTTGTGTGTGTGTGTGTGTGTGTGTGTGTGTGCTTGCCTGTCTGTCTGCCTGTGGAGGTAATTTATTTTGGAGACTGAAGGTCCTTATACATGTAAGTAAGAACTTTCCCTATCACTGAACTACAATCATTATCTTTATGTGTATGTTAATAAGCTTCTATTATCTCTATATAATAGTAATATATGTACTGTTTTGAGCTTGTAAATTGCCATGTGGAATTTTAATGGGATCATCTTCATTTTAGTTTGTATAGATCTGTCTCATGATTTAATTTTTATTTTAAAATTTATTATTTATTCATTTGATACCAGGTCTCATTACATAGCTTGGACTCATAGTGATCCTCCCATCTTAGCTTCCCCAATGCTGGGATTACAGGCATGTGCCACCACACCCCATTTCAGGTCCCGCAAGGGGCTCCGGGCCCAGTGTGCTGTACTGGGTATAGAAGCTGGGTCCTTGCGCTTGCCAGGCAGTTGAATAGACTGCTGAGCTATTTCCTCAGCTCCTGTCTCATGATTTTAAACAACATTTACTATGACTGTAGCATAAGTACTTTAACCAATTTCTAAATAATGGATATTGGTTTATTTACTAATACAAACTTTGCTCCAAATATCTAATACATATTTTTGTGCCCTTGTAAAAATATTTCTTTAGGATAAATTTTGGAATTAAAATTTTTAAGTCCTCTATATTTCTTAGCCTATAACTATCCTGTCTTTAATATTTTGCCATTTTTTACTGTGACATTTATATTAGGAAACATAACTTTTTGTTGATACATGCTATAAATATTTTCCTACTTTGCTATTTCTCTTTCAACTTTATTCATAGCATTTCATCACAAGTATTTTTCTTGTTAAAGTCGTCCATATTTCCTTTAAGGTTTCTGGATTTGTGTTTTGCTTAAAAACACTTTCCCTTATCAAAATTATAAAATGTACATATACATTCATATCAATTCATTTAGTTTTATTTTAACATTAAAATTTTTATTCATCTAGAACTATCTTATTTATTTAAAAGCAGAACTGCACAGTAACACTATATATTTATATATTTTTGTATTTGCATATATACCCTGAAGGAGAGCTATTTTACTCATGTAAGTATTTTACTTCAAGTTCCATTTTCCTAGGAATTCTGTTCACACTTTGATTCGAGGTTCTGAAATTCATTTAGTTGGAAACAAACCTTACCTGTTGTTTCCTAAATACAGCAAAAAAACTCATTTTTGAAAAAAAAGTCATTTTTGATCATATCTAGGCTAATGGGTTTCACATGTTGATAAATTTTATTTAAAGTTCTTATGTTTTGAGATGTTTATTAAAATGGGAATATAAGCTGCAATCATTATAGAAATCAGTATGGAGATTCTTAATAAACTGAAATTATAAATTCCATTTGACTCAACTATTCCCCTTCCAGATATATCTCTGAAAGACTTAAAGATATATTATAATGATACATGCACATCAATTTTATAGCAGCACAAGTCATAATAACTAAGTGCCTTATGTGTGCATCAACAGAGGAATGAATTTATACACAATGGAGTACTACTCTGCTATAAAGAATAAATTTGAGACATTTGTAGGAAGATGAATGTACCTTGAGACCATAATGTCAAGTGAAATACAATCTTAAGTATCACATTGTTTGTCTCATATGAGAAACCTTAAATATGAATAAAAAGCAAAAGAAAAGATAAATGATAGGGAAAAAAGCTAGATATCTTCAAAGAGGAAGTGGATCAAGGGGTGGAAGTTGAGAAAAGAATGAAGATGTGTTATGTACATGTACCAAATCCCTACGGGGAATGTAATCATTAGGTATCACAAACATGTGTTGATAAAAAATAAAAATAAAAAAAAAGAAAACCTAGAAATAAAGGTTCCATTTGATCCAGCTATTCCCTTCTTCGTATCTTCCCAAAAGAATTAAAAGCATCATATCCTACCAATATATACACACCCATATTCATAGAGGTACAGTTTTTGATAGCTAGATTTTGGATGCAGTTCTAATGCTTATCAATTTACGACAGGATAAAGAAAACCTTATTTTTAATACAATGGAGTACTACTGTGCCATAAAAGGAGGATAAGATACAGACATTTCTAGTTAAATGGATGAACCTTGGGACCATGCTGTGAAGAAATATAAGCCGGACACACATGTGTCAATACATTATTGCCCTGGTGTGAGAAAAATCAGTATAAACAAGGACCAAAATATAAAGTAGGTGATGGGAAATAGTAAGAATATGTCCAATGGGTAAGTGAAGTACAGGGGTGTGGGGGGGAAGCAAGAAAAGAAAAAGAATAATGATTAGAAAAGAAGAAAAAAAGGAAAGGAAGCTTTTCTAAATAAGAAGGTAAAGAGGGGTTGAAGGGAAGGTAGGGGAATGGGAGGAAAAAAAAGAATCAAATTACAACATGTACAGGTACAAATTCCCTATAATGACTGTAATCACTGTATACATCTAAAATATAGCAATAAACTTAATTTTGTAAAATTGGATCACAATAAGTTCCTTATCATTTTTCATTCCAGACCAGTCCAGGGTTCTTCAGAAAATTCAAAATTCTCACTAACATGTATGAAATTGAAATGTGCAGGTACTATATGAATATTGTTAACATGATATGGCCAAAACTGAGGAGACTTCCCTAATTTTGGCAGTTCCTGAAGCAGTACTTCAAAAATATGTACCTCCCTATAATAATAATAATTAATTGATTATCATCAATTACTCTTTTAATTACCAGTTGGAATTTTAGGCTACATAAAATGTTTAGCAACTTTACTTCATTTTGGGGGCCGGGGAGGTAGCTCATTAGAATAAGCACTATCCCTAGTAAGCGCAAGAGCCTGAGATCAATCCCCAGTTCTGCAAACAACAACAACAAAAACTCCCTTTTCTTCTATGATTATTAAATTACTACAGTTTTCTACCTTTTCTTTTCAGTATTAGATATATTTCTATGAAACTACCTTGTTCATTTGATTTTCATTTTTTTTTCAGAACCAGGGATTGCATTCAGACCTTTGAGCGTGCCAGGGAAGTGCTTATTCCACTGAGCCATCTCCCCGGCCCCTGATTTTCAAATTTTTGACACAAAACTCCAATAGTATAATTTTGAAATAATTTGATTTTCAATTGTCTGTAGTTGTATGTCTTTTCATCCCTAGTGCTATTTAATATGATAATGAGGGTAAATGTGCTATTATATCACGTATTTGACGTGCAATTGTTAACTGAGGTTAAAATGTTTCTATATGTATTCAGCATGCAAAGACCCTGGGTTCAATCCACGCACCCTTTTTTACTAACTCTGCCTTCATATAATAAACTTCATGAGGATATTTTTGTATTTTATTTTATGCATTTGAAAACTGTTTTGTGAAAAGGAGTCAAGACAGCTAAATGATCTGTGGCACTAAAAGGGCAAAAATTCCCCTTGGGCTATATCATAATGATGATTTCATTATATGATTTAAAGTTTTGAATTAATTTGTTGGTACTTTATTTTTTTATATTTTATTGAGAAAGAGGTATCAATGAGATAATTTCAAAACAGGTTAGTAGGACAGTTACAAAAATTTCATGATATCTTGTCTAAATACTATTAGTTCAAAACTTTCTTCTCATTGAACTAAGAGAAAGTAGTTGTGTATCTATGCTATTTTGTATATATATATATTTACTACAAAATGGTCCTACATTCATATGCAGCTATTTTAATGTTATACTATTTAAAAGTACAATTCCATTTTGAATTATTGTATATTCAAGAAACCATTTAATGGAAAAATTGTACCAAACAGCATTACAATCCATTACCTACTGATTTATCCCAAGCTTTCACTAATGACTTGAACAGCCATGAAAGAAAGAAAATAGCAATTATGCTTTATAAGATCCTTTGTGTAGGAACCATAATATAAACTGACAATGTGAGCTTTTAGACCTTACCATCTTGTATACTCCATCCAGTCTTTGAATTGGTGATTATTTTTGCTCTTCATGAGAATGAATAGAGCAAGTTAGTGAAAAGTGATATAGGTGACAACACTCTGAAAATTATAAACTAGTGTAAAATGTAACTTGTTATAAATAAGCTGGATAACATCTGTGTCAAATGTACATAAGAGATGAAAAAGTCTTCCACAGAAAAATTTTGGGGTAGTTGTTTTAAAATTAATCTGTCTTGTAGCTGAGTTTACCATTTGATGTCATCATTATAAAAAGTCCCTTGCCTTTTCACATTTATCATATTCTTTTGTTTGCATGAAGATCAGATTGTATAAGATCTTCCACATTTATTTTCCAGATCTCTGCCACATATACATGAAACCTAGCTCATAGATAATACGCCTGCAAAGACACAGAATATTTACTTTAAGTTGAAAGAACATTGACATATTGCTTTGTTTCAAGAAAAATAAAACTAGGGCTATTTATCTACCTTCTTCTCTTTTAGTTATTAGAAGATAGAGGAAATTAAATCCTCAGAAAGTACCAAAGTGCTTTGCAAGCTATGAAAATAGTTGGATTTGCTTGCAAACATAATCTGTGGTAAAACTTTCATAATTATGATGTGCCTCCTCTTTTTTTTACTCAATGAACTAATCTTTCTCAAAATAATTATGTAATTAGAAAAATTTTGCTAAAACTTTAATTTAGCAGAAGATAAAAAAGCAACCCAAGCAATAATATGGAACTACTCATGTTAACACTATTTCATTTTTTTTTCTTCTCTTAGGTTTGCTCAGTTCTTATTTACCGAGGAATTCAAGGCTGGTTCTCGGGTTCTTGAAAGTATATACAGCTTGTATGAAGGCTTCTCTGGGACAGTGTGCTTTCTCATCGATCTGCTGCAGCCCAGTCAGGCTGAATTCCCTCTCTTCAGCGTCTTTGTTTAGAAGGTTCCATCTCCTGTTGTGGGCCTGAAGTGGTTCCCTGAGATTTCTTGAGCCGCTCCAAGGCAGTTTCCACATAAGTCACATTCAATGGTATCACAGCCATGAGCCTTAACATTGCCACCAGAAGACTTGGAGCAGGAAGGTGAAGGCAACATGATACTAGACTGGAGAGAAAACCTGTGAGATGTAGATATAACAACTTCCCCGAAAATGGTACAGATTTACTACTTCAGGGAGTAGATGCCAAACCAGATGTCAGAGGGAAAAGAGAAAGAGAAATGATCTATTTTTGAGGGAATGGTATAGAAAACAAAATGGAATGGTAGCTATGGCAATAAAATGCCCGTACCTTCAAGACTGAAGACAGAACTCATCTATGGGTATCCTCCACCCCCAAATTCAGAAATAAAGATAGCAAAAAACTGAAGTAATTTTATCCCCACAAAAACTGTTAGCAGGGACAAAGTATAAGAATGAAGGACATAAGAGGAAATCCTTGATTGTCCTACACTTTTACTTACTGAAATTTATGATTTTTGTGGAGTGATATTTACTTAAGAATATAATTTTATCATTATCCAGGGCACTTTAAAACATCATATCATAAAGTAAATCAAACAGTAAAATTTGTAGTTTTCTTATTCCTTGTCATCTGTTTTCTTTCTTTGTTTATTTTTCTGTCCTAAAGCTCAATTACAATAATAATATTCCCAGCTTGGGGTGTAGCTCTGTCTAGAGTATACAACTAGCATGTTTGATGTCCTGGGTTTTATCTTTAATACTGTGAAGTGATAAAAGAAAAAATTATAAGGTAGAAATACTGTAGCGAGTGTTGGCATTACATATTCCTTTCTCAATTTGAAGTGTGAACTGTGTATTTTCTATTGTTATTAAATTTTAAAGTACTTCTATGTGCAAAACCCCTAAAAAGCTATTATCACACTGTAGTATGTAAATATATTCTTCGTAAAAAGCACTCATCTTAAAGATCAGGATACCCACTACGAAGACATATTATTTCTACCTTTGATGGACTATTATGTCCCTTGAGACACATAGACACAGGCTGAAAAATGCACCAGTTATTGTGAAATGTTGCTCCATTTTATTATATGAAAATATCAGTGATCAAATTCTAGGACAGCAGTAACCTCATTAGATTATGAGATAAATGAATTTATGAGGGATTGACATTTTTATCAGGACACAAGGTGCACTAGAAATTGAACACAATATCCATTGAGCCCAGTTATCAAATTTAATCTTCCTGTAAGAACATAGAAACTATAAAACTGCTTCAGGTAAATAGTGAATCTTGGAAGATTGTATGAGTGTCTGTCACTTTAACATACACTGCATAAGGTTACTGCTCTCCTAGAATTTGATCACTGATATTTTCATATACCACATTAAGAAAGAAACTTCACTGTGTAAGACTTAATTATTTAGTCATTTGATATTTGGATATATGAATATATATATATATATATATATATGTGTGTGTGTGTGTGTGTGTGTGTGTGTGTGTGTACATATGTGTGTGCATTTGCTGCATCTATCCACTAACTACTTACTTCTTGATTCAGTAGTTCCTAATTTAAGTCATAGGTGGACTTTGGGTGGAATTAGGGAGTACCGTGTAGCCTAAATACATTTGTGTACTGGTAGGTGTGTGTAAGTACGTGCACCCATGTATGTCCAGATGTTCTCTTGCTCTGTGGAAGTGCACTTCTAGTATTTGTAAGATTCTTGAATAATCTTACCAAAGAAAGGCAAGAACTATGAAACATCTTTGTATGTTTTATGATATTTTCTATGTTTACAATCGAGACAGAGTAGGAGAAAATTATTTTGAAAAGCATATAAACTTAGTCCCATTTGTTCATTTGTGAAAATACTCAGTTTAGGGCAATGCCACATAAGTAGGAGTTTTCAGATGACACCTAAAATTGAGTTTCAGAAGGTTTTCCAGGAATAGGCAACCTTGTCATTTCCTCTCGAGCCTTACTGCAAGGTACCTTCTATAGAGTGGTGATAGCACTTCTTCTGATGTGATAGTGATGCCTGCTTTTCACCATATCATTGTAAATTCATTTCATTATTCCCCCACAGGTTAAAAAAATAACAATTATCCCATATAAGGGTTTTGTTTCTGAAAATAACTCATGTTTTTCTGATCCTCCAGCAACTCCTGAACATATATAATATGGCTGCTCCAAAGACTCAAAGCTAAGAAGCTGTAGGACAAATATTTAAACCTAGGGTTTCACTTTTCAAGCTTATGTGTTCGGTATCCTAGAATACCAAAACAAAATATCCTTTCCCTCAAAGTTACCTTCCCATTTTGTTTGCTTATCTTTACATTACTCATACTTGAGACCAAAACCTAAAGCAGTAGAGACTCATTCATCTTATCATTCTAGGAACTTTAAGAAAAACTAGACTTCTGGTAGGGTGACTGTGACACATTGTGCTTGCTATTTTTTTTTTTTTTTGGTGGAACCATATATTGAACTCAGGCCCTCTACTGAGCTATCTCCCTGGCTCCTGTGCTTGCTATTGTGACAAGATACTTTTCCTTCTATGTCAAATCAAAGAGAAGGCCATTTTTGGGTATTGGCTTTCTGAAAGGACATGTCAGTCAACTAGAAACAAAGTTAATTAAGCTTGTTTGGACTTAAATATTGTTGAAACTTTTCGTTTTTCTGCATGAATAGAATTGTAATTTTGGGAAAATACTCTTATGTCTTGTTTTCCAAGAATGGCATAGAAGGTCCATAAAAATTGCTATAGAAATGTAGTGTGTCACTTATTCCTTACCTTGTCCCTTCTGTAGTTCTGTAGTGCTACATTGTTAATCTTGTACTAAAGCATATTTCCTCTTGAAGGATAAGGGGACATTTTCATCACCAGTAGTATAACTTTGATATTACTCACTACATGTAGCACAAGCAATTTAAGTTGTGAAGGTAAATTGTGAATTCATCAGAAAAGTTACTCAGCAATAGTAAATCACATTATACTTGATAATAGGAGGTTTTGTAAACTACTGCAATTTTTTTTTGTCTTTTTTTGGAGACAGGGTCTCACTGTGCAGTTCAAGCTGGCCTCAAACTCACTTTGTAGCTCAGGCTGGTCTTGAACTCAAAACAATCCTCCTGTCTCAGCTTCCCAAGTGCTGGGATTACAGGCATGCGCCACCATGCTCGGCTATGTAAACTGCTGCAATTCTGTGTGCATTTTCTTCATGACATAATCATCTTCATTTTTTCTATACATCCCCAGAATATTATATTATCTCTTATACCCAGTCTGATTTCACTAATCAGTTTTTACTTTTTATTATGATTATAAACCACAAAACAGAAGTTTGATGGGATATATGACCCTGTACTTCTTTAGGTAATCAGCAGTGATATTATGATAATAATAATAATAATAATAATAATAATAATATACTGATAATCAAAGAAAATATCAAATGAAATTGAATTTTGTTTTTGCTAAATCGTAGCTCTTCCATTGGCAACCTATTTCTTTTTTTTTTTTGTTGGCAATCTATTTCTTTAACTTTGTCATGCTAAATTATAATCATTATTACATAAATTACTTTAATTTCTGTAGACAGGATGCTTCAGTGATTTAAAAAATTTAAGACTGTGGTATACAATCATGTTAAGAAAATTCTCAGGACTATAGGGGTAGGTCAGTGATAGTGTACTTGCATAGCCTGTGTTAAGTCCTAGATTTCATTTCCAGCAAAAATTAAATAACAATAATAAAATAAAGAAGAAAGGAAGAAAGAGGAAAAGAGGAAGGGAAAGAAAAGGAAATATGCTGTGTTTTAAGTACCTATTATGTGCATAGAAAATTATGCTCAGTTATGACTCCAGGAAATTTGTCGTCTAAACAGAATCCAGGTCTGAATCACTGGATAGGTCAAAATCAATGTATATTTTTCATGTTTTACCACCAGTTCTGACTTATCACTTTTATGCCTCAGAAGTTTCTAATTTGCCAGTGCTTACAACACAGAGATTGATTTCTTTGGCCTGGGAGCTACTTTTAATGCAAATATTTATTTTGCTTACTGAAAACAAAGGATTATGGTGCCTGTAAAATTGAAATGAGAAGTGAAGTAATTTAAGCCTGAATTTGATCTGCATTTTAATTTAGGCTTCAGAGCTATGTGACGTATAGGAATAGAAATGTATTCACAGCTTTATATAATAACTTCCTTTGGGGACCTGGTTTATTTATTCAATACTGTTTCAAATTAAAACTAAAACCACTAAGCAGCCACAAATTTGTTAAGACCATGAGATCTTGCCATTAACTTGGCAAGGAAAACAAATGAGAAAACAAGCAAAAGAGTAGATGGGTTGAGGAATTTGCTGAAGCTTGGCATCTCCAAGTGAGTTGTGCATGCACATTTAATAGTGCTGTGAATATGTACAATTTTACCCATGAGTTTTATTGCTTCCTGGGACCTCTAATTCTCAACCATTTCCAATGTCTTCTTTCTCTTTAAATACGTCATTCTGATGTTTTTCCCCCCATGTCTACTTAATCATGTGACTTCTTTCTCTTGGGAGGGCAGGTTTTGCCCTTATCTCTTTTGTCCATGTCTGTTGTTAGCTAAGATCTCTAAATTCAAAAAGCTGGAGTTCTCTCTGGACAGAAGGGCTGACCTCAAACTAAGCAGCAGCAGAAGTTGAGCCTGTTCTGTAGTCAGACCACAGTTCAGTACAGCCCACTACAAGTAAACCAATTCATGAGAGTATATGATGTTGTTCTTCTCTCCCCCCTGAAATAAGCCTGGCCCCTTTATTGTATGTCAGTTTATTGCTGTAAAAAGTTGATGCTACATTAAATGTCTGGGCCTCATTCATAATTATAAATCTTAGACTGGAAGTGCAGTTTCATTTCACCTACTGAATGTATTAATGCCTCGAGGCCTGAAAAAGAAAACATTGTCATTTCCCAGGTCTCCTCACAAATGGCAAAGTCCCTTGCCTTCAGAATTCTTTGCCTTTTCTTTTTCCATTTTATACCTGCTATTTACCCCTCTGAACTGAATCGAAACTTTATTTAAAGTGGAGGGGCTGGGTAGATGGCTCAGTGGAATAAGTGGTTCCCTGGCAAGTGGGCCTGAGTTTCAATCCCAGATTCTGCAATAAATAAATAAATAAATAAATAAATAAATAAATAAATAAATACAAACAAAATAAGTGGAAACCAAATCATCTATACTTTTATTGTGGGCTTGGAGTAGAGAAACCTGGTGAGCTTTATGAATTAAAAGAACAAAGTGTCTTCTCTTTCTTTGTACTTTTATACATATTTGTACATATTTATGAGGTAAAGTTCAATAATTACAAACATGTTTCCAATATGTAATGATTAAATCAGAGTAATTAGTGTATCCATTTTCTTAAACATTTATCATCTCTATGTGTGGGGAAATTCGTCTCTTCTAAATTGAATGAAAAATATTACGAATTATTTTTGGCAATAGCAACCTGACTGTGTGATAGAACACTGGAAATGATTTCTCCTATATATACTCTTAATTGTTTCCTTTCTCTTTGCTGAACAATAAAAAGAAAGATAAAGGAGGGGAAAGATACACAAGATTTAATTGTCCCCTTCTCTCCTGTGTGTGTCTGTATGTGTAAGCATCAGGGGAAAAAAAGAGATGGACATTCCATTCATCCCAGAAATACTCACCAGAACTGCTTGCTGCTAGGGTACTTGCCCATAGAATAATACAGGGATTACAGTCCTAACTTTACTTTCAAATTTGGAACAAAATACCCAGCTTTAATTATTATTACTGCATTCTTCCTCTATATAAAAAGGTTTTGAAGACAAAAACATTGTATTTGTTGTATTTTGTTTTAGTAGCATTTCTATTTACAAAATATTGAATTTCTTGATTGCTGAAAATTAAATGAGTGCTTGCAGTGAGCTACAGTTTTTTTTTTTTTTTAATTGGGAAATGGTTTAAGGAGAGTGTCACATAAGAAATAAAACCCAGCATTTAGCTATGAAATTATCTCAGTGATCAGATATATTTAAGCATAAATTGATTAACGAATGGGTCTTAACTGCGTGCTAACTGTTCTCTATCAATTATCATATAATTAATGAGGGCCCAAGTTATACTTGAAGCTGTGTATCTTGAGCTTTAATTTTCATTAAAACTTCTGCCAGGTTAAAGCCATTAGTAGCTATCTGTAGAAGATAACCAAAAGTGTCACAAATACAACAGCAGTGTAGGATGGAAATGTAATGTGATCCATAAATACAAGCTACATATATAATTTAAAATTTTTGTAGTAGCTACTCTTAGAAAGAAAATGAAATTACTATTGTCATATTTGAATAAAGCCACTATATCTAATATATTTAAATATTAAAGTCTAATGTGCCATCCATACAAATATTAATGCAGTATTTTACTTTTTTGTAAGGAGCCTTCGAAACCCAGTAAATATTTTGCATTTACTACTCATCTAAAGTTAAGCTAGCTACTGTTTAGGTAGACAAGAACTGCATGTGGGTTGGTGGCTGCACTGATCTTACAGAACAGGAGTCCCTTTCTTTCTAGCACTGATAAGATGTTCCTACAGCTTATATTATTTTTTCGTTACAAAAGAAAATGGAAATAAAACACTGTATACTATATGAGTACTAGACATTTTACCCAACTGCAGCAGAGCAGTCAAATAATTCCACTGTCAAAAAGAGATTCTAGAATTAAGTTACAGAAATTCCATTCCTTTATTTTAGGGGTTACATGGTAAATGAACATTACAGATACTAAGCAGTCTCCTAGACAAATAAAAGAAACCCCATTTGAAGTTGACTAATTGAACTATGGTCTACAGTAGTTCTATAAATGTCCAGATGTGTCTACACATTAAAAAAAATTCATGTTTCATCTCCTCCACTATTGTTGGAGTTCATCTGTATTTATCTTTATATTCAAAATCATCTGGAGACAATGATATTGCTCTCATTCTGGAATAACCACTTAATGAGTTGAAACCAGCAGACAGCTTTAAAGTCTTACACATAAATGTAGGCCTTTAGAAAGTACCAAAATACACACTTCTTTCTACTTTGCTGAAAAATGATGAACACTCTAAAAAGATGGGGAAATATCTGAACGTGTATACATACAAACATAGAAACCATAGTGCAGAATACAATTCTGCAAGTCTTTCTTTTCATATCTTACTTCAGTACGTATTCTTGTGTACAAAGTAGTTGTGACATAGGAATCAGTTTAGAGTGAATACTATAAATTTATAACAAAGAATCATTTTGCAACATGATTTTCAGTGGAGCCTCAGATGTTGTCCCCTTAAGTCTTGTTTTATTATCTATGCTTAAGTGGAAATTACCAATAAAATAAATTCCATTGCTGAATTTGTTTCAAGTTAACTGTGGTAGCTCATATTTAGGCATTAGCATTTAAATATTAGAAATTTCTTCTGTAGTGTGTAGCAGCAATAGAATCATTTTGCTCTTAAAAATGCAGAGTAGTCTTTTTATGTAGACTGTCCAAGAGCAGTAGTATAATACTGTTAATGCAAAAGTTTGGTTTTAGAATCTGATTAAGGAAGCACAGGCCATTCTTCAAAAAGGTAACAGATTTCCTAACTTTGAATATCTAGGAAATACCAGCATGGAAGTGAAGACTGATTTTTAAATCTTTTGGTTTTCATTGAACTAAATTAGCAAAGATTTAAAAGCTGGATTTTGTAGATTGCAGTTATTAGGGAAAACACTTTGCAAAGCCATATAAAATTTGAGAATAATTAGGCATTGTGTTTTAGTATTGTAATGTGCATTTCCCAGTGAATTGAATTTGCTTCACCAAAAAGCTTTCTCCCCACAATTTGCAATACTTATAGAAATGCAATTGTGTCACTGAAGAAAAACACATTCCTTGTACTACATTTCTGAGCAACAAATTAATGTAACCCCTGACTTATTATTCCTTTGATTACAAAGGAATAATCTGTCAATATAGCATAATGCCTTATTCCTAATTGTACCCCAAAGTAAATACCACTACTTCTGAATTTTTAAGAACTGCTCAATGAGTTAATGTTAGTAATAAAATTGGTCTCTTTGTATTATATTTGTCTCAGCATAAATGCAGTTAAAATGTAAAATTAATAAAAATATAACACATGCTAAAATTAGTTAATACTACTCTACAATCCTATTCAAAGGGCCAGCGAGATAGCTCAGAGGACTAAAAGCCTGCTTAGGCAAGTGGAGGGACCAGGGTTCCATCCCAGCACCACATGCCATGCCAGCCCTGCTCTTGGGGGGGTTAAGCCAGAGACTGAGTCTGGGTATGGTGGTGCATGCCTTTAATTCCAGCTGCTAGTGAGACCCTGTACCAGATAAAATAAATAAATAAATAAAATCCTATTCATTAACATTAAATCCAACATCAATTATTGTACATAACAAAAGTTTTGAAAAATTTGCACATGAAATGAAAGACAAGTTAGTTTACCACTTGCTAATTATTGTATTTCCTTAAAGGTACTCTGATTCACTTTCAAAGATATTTTGCATGAGCCCAGTGACTCTAGGACCCAGAGAGATATTTCAAATATATACACTGATATCACTTTCAAAGTGAAAGATTCAATTTCAAAGATATATCAGTAGTAATTAGTCCTTCCTATAGAGCAAAACATTTTGCCAGGTATTTTACTGCATCCCAAAATGTCACACAACTGTAATTTATAATAAAAATCAATTTCTCAATTATTCTGGTATGTTATTTCTTACACCAAAAGAACACTCTCTAGAAGTCTATTATTTGGTACATAATATTTTACAAGTAATGAGTACTTCAGTCTTAGTGAGACAGCAAAACGGAAGATATGACATTAAATTGATCTTCAGTAAAAATTCACTCAGATATTACAGATTGACCAAGAAGGTCCAATTTACAAATGTTCAGATGTTATTGGTGGGTCCCAGAGGGGTAAGTCGTACAGTCAGTTGATGTTACTTCTGCTCACAGCCCACTGCATGGTGTATTGAAATCTCTCTAGAAATAAGATTGAGTCAGAAGTTTAGGTATTATATACATTCCTGTTTTAAAAACTGTTGTTACAATGTTCTAAACACTGTGATCTTTCTAATGTGTCTTCTGTATTAGTTTTGTATTGTAGAAAATGATTCGCCATAAACTGTGTTGCATAGTGTTTGAAGTGAGGCTGTTTATTGGCTTATTGCCTCTGTGCCCCACAGTGTGGTCCACTTAATAATGTAAAACCTGTGATAATCCTTTTCTTTAGAATAAAATCTAATCCTAATGATTTACAGTGCTCCTATTAATAATCTAAGCTACTAAATAATTTTTCCTTTCAAAGCTATCCACAGTGCCAAATAAAATCTTACACAAATAATCTATGAAGTGCTGTTGTGCTGATTTTGTGTGTGTGCTGATGTGTGTTTCTTGATCCAGGACACTATGCCTGCTAGGTTCTATAAATAGACATTAGTAATCCTTTTGGAAAAAGGGCCTGGTACCTCTCAGCTGTTGGTTGAATCCTCTCAAGTTGTATAAATAGATCTTCTCATGCCATACAACAACCAAGTAAAACAACCCATCATGTTCTACCTCACTACATCTTTGTCTTGATCCCTTCTGAATCTTTATATTGTATTTTTTCACATTATTTTCCTAAATAGAAAAATCACTGAGAAGCCGTTTCAGCAGAGACAGGGATCTTAGTATAATCCCTGTAGGGACAGGTTAAAACCCATGTTTTAAAGAAGTATATTGAATTGATCAAGTTCTGAGGGTTAGGGCTGGAGTGAGTCCATCTTAATGCCTAGAAAGTGGTTCAAAGTTCAGTACGTGCAAAAAAATTGTATCAGTCTTAGGTTTGGCACGCTAATAAGAAGAGGCATGCCTCGGGCTAGAAAACTGCTTCCTTATTAGGTCCTGGTCTTTGACCTGAGTCAGTCACAGTTATGAAGGAATATATTCTGTAAGCAATTTTTCTCATAGGGAAAGCATGGGCTCCTGGCTCTTTCATCACTGGAAGGAATCCTTCAGACAACTGCATTTGGAAATCTATTTCTAAACAACAGCAAAGTGTGGCCTTGGAAGAACCAGGCTTTCCTCCGCTTGTAGAATAAAGCACGGGCTGAAAAGACGTCCATTCCCCGGTTCCGCCAAAACAAACAAACAAACAAACAAATGAAAAGACGTCCATACACCAATTGTGAACCCTACTGCTTGCGGTTTCTCAAAGGCCTGTGCATGGGTTCCAAAGAAAGCACGAGCCGAGGGACTCTAGGACCCAGAGATTGCACTGGGGTCGGCTGGATGAGGGCTCCTGCGCGGCGCGGCGTCGCGCAAGCCGTCTTCCGATGCGAGTTCGCGGCCCGCAGGGGACAGTTGCCTCAGTGACGCCGCGGGCGGCGCACGGTGCGTGTGGGCGTGTCCTTGAGGGCCCGCGCTCCCGCCCCCTCAGCAGGCTCGGCGCCCCCAGGCCCCAGTTCCGAAGTCCGGGCCGGTGGGCTGGGCCCGCGTGGCCTCCGCAGGCTGCGCAGAGCGCGGGAGCCGTTGGAGCTAGGAATGCCGGGAGCCCCTCGAGCAGCGGCCACCGCCAGCCCGTGCCGGCCTCCGCCGGCCCCCGCCAGCCTCCGCCAGCCTCCGCGCCCGCCGCTGCCTCTGCGCCTGTCCCTGTGAGCGCCGCTGTCGCGCGGAGATGAAATTCCCGGGCTCCGTGCTGGCGTCCGTGTTCCTGTTCCTGGCCGAGACCACGGTGGCGCTCTACCTGAGCAGCACCTACCGGTCGGGCGGGGACCGCATGTGGCAGGCGCTGACGCTGTTTTTCTCGCTCATGCCCTGCGCTGTGGTGCAGCTCACGCTCGTCTTTGTGCACCGCGACCTCAGCCGGGACCGCCCGCTCGTGCTGCTACTGCACCTGCTACAACTCGGGCCCATCTTCAGGTGCGTGCGGAAGCCCGGGCCCCGGGGCGCCCCTCCCGCCCGTCTCCCACCCCCCCGCCCAAGGCGGCCTTTGCGAGGGGACCGATGGGCCCAAGGCCGGCCGCCTCCCCCCGCAGCGTGACAGGACCCGGGTTTATTGGCCCCGGTGTGGCACTAGCCTATGAACTGGCCAGCAGTCACCTGAAGCTGACCAACGTAAATGGCAGTATCCTGTAGTTCAGTCAGTCACAGAAATACATGACTGTCTCTGGTGGGCTCAGGCAGGAGTGTGTGCCAGGAATTTCGATGCACTTGTCAGGCACGTGGAGGTTCCTGTGTGCCCTGTGTGCCAGGCATGGTTCTGAGTGCTTTATAAGTGTTAATTTGTTTAATTCTCACACAGAAGTCTAGAAATCCACACATCATTCTTTTCTCCTTGATGGTTTAGTAATTATGGAATGTGGAAACATACTGGGTTTAGAAGTGTCTTCAGGTCCTTCCTAACTGTCATGAACTCTGCATTCAATGGGTCACTAAGACGAAAACTTGTGTGTTAAGAAAAACTGACATTTCTGGCAATTTATTTTTATGAACATAAGACAAGTGATGAAACAGATGTTGGCTTTAGGTAAAGACGTTGAAGGGAGTTTAATGTGTTATTTTTGTAACTTTCATTTCTATAGGAAAAGCAAAACAATGACTGTTTCTGGGTTAGAAATAAATTTAAAATACTGAACTTTAGGTATAGATGAGACAAGTTTGATGAGATAGGCTAGAGAGACATTTCAGCTGCCAGAACAGGAACTTTTCAACCAGGAAATAAAATTCTCCAAACATACATATACAATTAAGCATAAATATAGATTTTTAAAAAATTTGTGTACCTCATATTAAAGACAACCATTCTAGCTTACCCTCAGGATACTGACTTGTACAAGTTTGCAGAATCATGGCAAACTTGGTGAATAATTTCCTTGCCTCCAGAAGCTGCAGAATCCTGGAAAGAGAGACTGGAATGCTGGGAAATGAAAAGTTGCTATTCCTGATGGGGGAAGGCAGAAAAAAAATTTAAAAGAGAGGGAAAAAGAGAAAGGGAGAGAGGAAGAGAGGCAGGTACAGAGAGAGGGAGGGAGGGAGGGGGAGAGAGAGAGAGAGAGAGAGAGAGAGAGAGAGCGCGAGAGAGAGACTTTACAAAGCCTTACAACTTAGAGCCATTTAAGTTAGAGTGTTCCTCTAGCCAAGCAAGTCCTATGATCCTGATGTTGTTCTTAGTAAAATAAATGTGATCTGACTGAGCAGAGCACCTATTGCTTCTCAAACTTATGTTTAAGTGAAGAGATATGGGAAAGTAACATTTCTGAAAAGCATCTTGAGGTACTTGGCTTGCCAGTTACCTATAATGCCTCAGTTCAGATTGATTCCTCATACAAAGTAGGTGTAATTCCCATATTTATTATTACAGTACTGAGGATCAAATCCAGTGCTTCTCCAATGTTAAGTGAACATTCTACCAGTCAACCAAATCCCTAGTCCTGTATTTTATTTTATTTCATTTTATTTGAAGTACTGGAGATTGAACTCAGGGCCTTTGCACTGAGTGACATCCTCTGCTCATTTTAAATATTTTTAAATTTGAGACAGAATCACACTGAGTTGCTAAGTTGTCCAGGCTGGGCCCCAACTTGTCAACTCTCCTCCCTCCTCATTTACTTATTTATTTCTTTGCATGTTAAGGATTGAACCTGGGCCCTCACATCTGTTAAGCTAGTATTCTACCACTATGCTACACTTATAGCCCTTGTACCCATCTCATAGAAGAGAAAAGTGAGGCTCCAGATCACATTTCCAAGGCTTTTTTTTTTTTTTTTTTTGGTAGAACTAGGGAACTGAACTCAGACCCTTAGGCTTGCCAGGGAAGCGCTTACTCTACTGAGCCATCTCCCAGCCCCTCCAACTCTTCTTGAAAAATGGAATTGGATTATTTATGTTCCCTATGATTTGTGAAAGAAAGCAGTGGAGTACATAGTGTATTTTTTCAGTTCTGTCTGAAGAAAAAAAATTTGGTTATTTTGGCACAATTTAAAAATTAGATATAACCTAAATAGCCATACAAGTAAATGAGAATACCCTTCCATTGTTGACATTTGAAATGTTTTTGAACTTTAAGAGTAACCCAACATAAAGCTAATTACATGATGTGTATAAAAATAGGATGAGAAATATAAACCTGAGTTCAAGGAAATATACTAAGTGGTTAAGAGCATTACTATTCTGAAAAACAGAAGGGTATAATTTTCTCATTTCCATATTTTTAGTTTTTACAATAAAATACTCTAATTATTAGAAAATACTCTAATTTTATTAGAAAAAGTAAACATTTTGTGATTTCAAGAGATAACTTTTCAGTTGCATAAAAACTTGCAACACTATGGAAAAGCTCTACTTCCAGAAGTTTCTGAGCAGGTCAGTGTCTTCTTAATAAAGATTAAAGAAAATACATGCAACCTCTTTCTACTGCCAGAGATGGATAATTTTAGAGCTGAGGTAGAGAAAATATGGTTCCAAGTCTCTTACCTTCCAGATAAAATGCAAAGCAATTTCTTCTTGTATATTAGTATGACACGATGTCTTACTGGAATTTCTTTTTGCTGATAGATTTTACTTGAAGTCTAAGACATCAATTTTACCAAAGATCATGATTATTTTCCCAAAAAGACAGAAAGGAGGTTTTACTCCTTATCATTGCTTTTGGTAATTTTTGAGGATAGTTTAGCTACATTTAACCTTGGGTGAGTACCACCCAAATATGTGTGCTTTTTACACACATCATTATTTTTGAGTTCCCCTAGGATTATGGCCTAGTTAAATTGCATTGTAGGGCTGGAGATTAAGTTTGGTGGTAGAGCACTTGCCTAGTGTGCTAGAAGCCTGAGTTCTACTCCCAGTACCTCAAAAACCAAACCAAAAATACTAAAACATTGCAATACATTACACTACTAATTATTGACTAACTACTATTACCTTAGCTCTGTTTCTTCTTTCATTTAGGGAAACATATGGAGAGCATCTTTTTTTCATTTATATCTTTTTTATTTATATTTTATATATGTTTAGTTTTATATTTAAGTCTGTGACTAGGTTGTACAATTGTTTCCATATAAGGCTGAATTTGAATACGAACTTTGGCTAATGCCTTGAATTTATTTTATTTTAATTTTAAAATCTTATTTTGAGTTATAATAAATGACCTGGGAAATCTGAGGAGGATAAGTATTTCTCACCAAAAATTTAAGTTGTTCTGTTTATCATTCTTATATAATTAATGTTAATTTTCATAAATTATTTGAGAAAAAGAATATATAAATTAGAGTAGAAGTCCCGAATTCCTTTTATTTTTATTACTAGTATTAAGAAGGGGAACTGTGTGAAAAATCTATATTTTTAAAATACAGGCTAAGAAGTTCCAAAAATCGTTATACACAGTTGCAAAGTTAGGTACAATAGTATTTCTCTCTATAGATACTTTCAAGATAATTTAAAATAAAATAGTATAGAGAGCCTTTATTTACTTTCAAAGTGCTTTTACATAATGTTTAGTTCCATCCACTGTAAAAACCCTGAGAGCTGTTATTATCTTATTTTTACAGTCCTGGAATTGAGGCTTAGAGAGATTAAGAAAGTGGCTCTTCAGAGGTCTCAAAGTGCTTGCTTTTTTTTTACCAGTTTTGTTTTTTTGTAGCCTGGAGCATGTGTGTCATATGAAGATAACATAGTTTATAGGAAATCATAGAATTTCTTTGGAAAAAGTATTTTTATTAGGGTCTCTGGTATCACAAATTATTTATGCCTATACTAACATGCATGGTTATAATTAAGACATAAAGTTAAAATTATGCTTGAAAATGGGAGACTGATACTTGAAAATAAGATAAAGTGAAAAAAAGTGTCAAACTATTACTGAGTATGCATATCAGAGGTCAGAGAACTGTAATCCACTTACTAAATAGCCCAACTATGTTTTTATGAATAAAATTTTATTGGAGCATAATATTAGTGATTCATTTAGATATTATAACTGCTTTAGTACTATAGAGGCAGTGTTGGGACATTGTAACATAAACATATCATATAAGGGCTAAGCTATTTACTTTCTGTAAATGCAAACTTTTTTTTTTCACTCCTGATCCTCATGCTTTCTTAGTTTTTTCCTTTTTCCTTCTGGTTTCCTTTGGGGTCATTTCATCTTGGTCTCTTCTCCTGTCCTTTTCTTCTTCTTTCTCCTCTATTCTTCTTTGCTTTTTGGTGCTGGGGATGGAACCCAGGCTTTTGTATATACTATGCATTCTGCTGCTGAGCTATATCCCTAGCCCACACCTTTTAAAGTTTTTATGAAAATTTGTTTGCTACTTTATTTAGTATATAGTTTTGGTTTTTTTGAGACACAGTCTTGCTATCAGTTTAGGATGACTGTGAGTTCCCCCCCCCTTTTTTTTTTGGCAGAGCCAGTGATTGAAAACAGGCCCTTGCACTTGCCAGGGAAGCATTTATCCCACTGACAGGCCTTCTCATCGGCCCTGTGAGCTCACTTTGTAGTCCAGGCTGGTCTGAAAATTGTGGAGATCCTCCTGCCCCAACCTCCTGAGTTCTGGGACTACATGGCATCACGCCTGGCTTTTTGTTGCTTTATTTATACAGTCTTGAAAACAAAACTATAAGAAAACAGATGCCCCAAAACAGATCTCAAGTAGTTAGAGTATGTTTTATATAATTTCAAATGTGTGGTAGTGATATACTTGTTTTCTTACCAGTGCTGGTGGGAAGTTGTGGGGTTAGGAAAACCAACAGATTGTAAGAAATTTCACTTAAGTTTTAGAGGCACCCATGCAATTAGTTTCATTCCGGGGTCTTTTCTCATTTTTGTTCGTCAGTGAAGTTTCTTTTTTGTTGTTGTTGTTCACAATTCTATGAATGCTTCCAGTCTCACACAGTTCATACAGCATCAAGACAATTGTATTCTCTTACAAATTCTTGTTTCATTAATTCAGTTCTTAGTATGAACTAGTATTACATTTATTTGCTTGTTTTGGTCTTTGAAAGCTTAGAGCTTGATTTTATCATGTCAGTAAAGCATTTTTCTGTTGTTGTTGAAATGACAGTAAAGGAGAAAACAAATACCCACTGAAGAAAATAAAACCTCTGGTTTAACTACCTAAAGGGAATAATTCTTAATATTTTTATTGTATATCCTTACTAACATTTTGTGATATGTTTGTAAACTCAGGGAAAATGAGCCATGATATTCGGTGCTTACTGATTTGTATAATATATTTACCTCTGAGTCTGGTCAAGCTTGACAACTGGCTTACAAATTTCCTATGATATAGTTGGTTGTCTTTAGCTGGTAACAGCAGCTCAAGCATTCTATTGTTTGTATTTGTGTGTGTGTGTGTGTGTGCATGTGCGTGCACATGCATGCTCATGCATGTATGATTTTTTTCACAAAAATATGGAATTTCCTTTCATATTTGTCTAGCTTTTGTCTTTTTTGAGCCACATTGAATGACAAAGAATTGTCTTGGAACACATATATTGTTTGTGTATAAAAATTTCCTTTTTGATTTTGTAGAACATTTAAAAAAGAGGGCAAGTAGGCTGCTACTTGGAAATGTCTACTATATGCTATTGTAACTTACTTTTTCATTTACCAAATATGGTGAAAAATATTTTTAGTTTATTTTTGGTGCTGAGGATTGAATTCAGGACCTCATACATGCTATGCAGGTGTTTTACCACTGAGTGTGATATTTTTATAATAGCAAGTGTACTTCTAAGCATAAGATTCAGGAATGCATATTTCATTGTTTGGGCACATTAGATTTATTTAGTTATTGTTTCACTTAAAGGCACTTTAGAATAGTTCCACCATTTTTTTTTTATTGCAAGTAACGTCATTTGAATTTTTGTAGTGGACTTTCTGAGATAATATGTGAGAAAATATTTTATTAACTAAAATGTCACTGTATTCCTCAAAGTACTTACCATTAAGTGTGACAATATTCATCACAAATTTGATAATAAAGGCAATTGTCTGTTTATTATGTAGGCCTTATCTATGGTCAGACAATGAGTGGGTCGACTTTATTCAGTTCTCAGTCACAAATTTGAGACTTTTTTTTTATGGTACCGGAGTTTGAACTCAGGACCTTGCACTTGCCACAAATCTGAGTTTTGGACAAACTGTGTTTGAACTCCTGACCTGAATTTGATGAGTATTATTTTCTGTAGAATAAATTTGTCAATGCTGTTTTACATGTTTTTTATGAAATACTGTATATTTAAGCATTCTTGAGTCCACCAGGTAAAATGTAGTAGTAGACCTCCCCCAACACACTTGCACACACACTACCGCATGATTTCTTTCTTTCAATAGCAAATGAACACAAGTAATAATCACAATTATGTCCACTTTGTACTTAACCAAAAAGGTTTCCTTGTTTCTTTTCTTGCATTCATCACTTTGTTTTAAGTTATAAATATAATCTCATTGCCAAAGTTGCCTCATTGGGAGTTTAAAATTAACAATATTCAGAAATGACATCATTATAATAGTTAGCAGCTTTATAAGGTTAGCAACATTATAATGTTGTTATGAAAGTTTATGTTTCAGAGAAAAACCCTTCAATAATTTTTCAATTGAATTTGTAAGTATTTTTCATATACCTTTGGAAAACTTGTTTCTAGCTTTTCATTAGGAAAAATTTTGGCTATACAAAAGAGAATTTGAAAGAATTATACAGTGAATGCCCAAGTACCCTACATATATATTGCACAACTAACATTTTGTTTTACATGCATATCCATCAATCTGTGTGTGTGTGTGTGTGTGTGTGTGTGTTACTTCAAAGTAAATCACAGGCGTTAGTACCCTTTTTCAGTATTCATATCATTACCTAGTGAGAAAATCCCAATTTAGAAACCAGCTATTCTCTCTTATGGATGTTAAGGCTCTATCCCTAGAAGAGGTTTAGAAATTCATAAATAAGATGCATTTGTAAGGTACTTGGGCATAACTGACTTTAGCTCTGCCCCATAAGAGCTTGTGAGGACAATGAAGTAGGTAATCTATTACCGTCTTCCAATGAAATGCCAAATGATAGGCTGCCCTGTGCTGGGAAATCTCCCAACCATACTTCCTGGTTTAACTAGAACTGTCCATGTATTTGTTATATTGGCCTTTAGTGTCACCTTTCTGATTTGCACCCAGTTCTCATCTGAGTGATGGAAAGTGTGAAGAAGACCAAGAACTTAAGAACACGTCCTTGGTGAGAATAACACAGAGGGGTGACTCCAGTCCAGAACAGCCAAGTCAAGGCTTTGAGAGTCAGGCTAAATAGAACCAAGATGACTCCAAAAAGGGAGAATCTTGCCTACCTCTAGTAATTATGACTTGCTGATTTCTTCAGGTGTTTTGAGGCTTTGTACATCTACTGTCAGTCAAACCATGATGAAGAGCCTTACGTCAGCATTACTAAGAAGCGACAGATACCAAAAAATGGCCTCTCAGAGGAGATCGAGAAGGAGGTGGGCCAGGCAGAAGGCAAGCTAATCACCCACCGGTCTGCATTCAGCCGGGCATCGGTAATCCAGGCTTTCCTGGGCTCAGCCCCCCAAATGACCCTGCAGCTGTATATAAGTGTCTTGCAGCAGCAAGTCACTTTGGGCAGAGGTATGTATATTTTTATTTTTGTTTGTATTTCAGCCTTAAAACATGGAGCAAAACATACAGTTTATTTTGTTCCAAGTGAAATCTATCCAAATGTGCATTCCATCTGAGGTCTGCATCACAATTACTAAGCTCATATTTTACTGAGTTAAAATTATATCATTCATGTTGCTTATGAATCTGCATTTTGTGCAGGGCCCACAAAAGAAAGTTCACCTATATTCTACTGTGGATCAGCTGAGGTGGCTTAAAAATGTAGGGCTGGAATACCTCAAGGCCCAGTGATTCACAGGGTTTGTTGCTGAGATGTCTTGATGCTGGCTGTTTGGGGGAATCTCAGTTCTCCTCCATTTGCTCTCTATGTGGAGTCATTTGAATTTCCTTACAGAATCATGACTTATTCCAAGGGTGAATGTCTTCAGAGCAGGAGAATGCCAGATGGACAGCATATGGCCTTTTGTGATCCAGCCTTGAAGGTTAGGGATCATCACTTCTTTTGCCTTCTTTTTGGTGATGTAGTCACATAGTCCTACTCTCATTTGAGGAAATGGGAGGGAGGTAAACGCTAACTCTCATTTTGGGGGATGCAGACTTGTGGATGTTTAGGACCAAAAATTCCACTGTGGCCATTTTTAGAACAGACAATTTGCATCTGAAACTACAGCTGCAAAAGGCTGGTGGGCTTGGGATTTCACCTCTGTCTTTCAGTGGTAATTCTAAAATAGCTGAGACAGTTGATTGTAAGAACTTTGTAGTGAATGATGTAATCAAGCTCATGATTCTGCCTAATTAAAGCTATAATAGATATATTAGAAATAGGGTCCAGGAGATGACTCAGTAGAATAAGTGCTTGCCTGGCAAGCACAAGAGCCTGAGTTCAAGCCCTGGCTCTGCCAAAAAAAAAAAAAAAAAAAAAAAGATGCATTAGAATCTTTCATTTTTAAGTGAATAAACTTTCTAACCTTTGAGCTGTTCTCACCTCAAATTGAGAGCAGAGTTTGGTTAATGCATTTTTCCATAAAAGCTTCCTTTTGCATTGGATAGATGAAAAGACTTCAACTATGAAAAAGAAATAACTATTCCCAATATTAAGACTATATGTGAGGGAAAACCAGGTACCCTGGCAAGCATTACTGTGGACATGCACAATAATTTAAAAGCCTAAGCCCCCCCCCCTTTTTTTAGTAACGGGGATCAAACTCTGGACCTTGCACTTGCCAGGCAGGTGCTTATGCTGCTGAGCTATCTTCCAGCCTCTTATTTAAAAGCCTAAATTTGAAAGTGTACATTTTTAGGAAAATACTGAGGTCTGAATTTTAAAAACACTCTTTCTAAATTTAAATTTTTTTATTTTATAAAGAGTACAAAATAGTATTAAAACAGAAAAATTGTGATACAGAATTTCACTTAACAAAGTAATGAATTTCACAATATTTGTTGCAATGCATAGTGTTGTCTTCCAACCAGTTATTCATATTACCAGATATATGCATGCAAAATTGGAAGAAAGAAATATGTAAGAAATTAGGAGAAAAAGGAGAAACAATTAAAAAAAAGGGCACTTAAAAATACTCTTAAGTAACTCCATGGTTTTTATCTTTCTCTATCTGTAGATGGTAAAATGTTTTAAATCAAGGTAGGATCACATGACACTTGTGTATCTGAATTATCTGTCTCTCTTCTCTAGGTTACCTCTAATTCTTAAAATATTAGAGTTTTAAGTAGAGTTCTTGAACTTTTTTTTGGGTGGAACCAGGGATTGAACTCAGGCCCTTATGCTTGCCAGAGAAGCACTTATTCCACTGGGCCATCTCCCCAGCCCTGAGTTCTTAAATTTTAGTAGATTAAAATTTGCATGAAAGTACCTCCCACAACCTCTCATAGACAATATATAAAAATTATCATAAAGCCTTTATTCTTTAAGCACTTATAATAGAAAAGGATACTGGCCAAGGTAACTCTACTCTAGTTCCAGTTTATATACATTTCCCAGCTTGGTGCCTTTCCAGGTAGCAGAGACACAGCAATAAATTCGAGGATGTGATAGCCTATTTGATTTTTATAGCTAGATTTATTTTTTTCAAGTTTTTGATAGTGAAAAATACCTTCTAGGCTTCATCTGGAGATGGATAGTTTTTGTAAATAAAATTTTATTATAATACAACCATACCTTTTTATTCATATATTGCCTGTGACTATTTGGGAGCCACAATGGAAGGGTTTCAGCAGATAAAATAAAGGTCACAAAGCCTGAAATATTTATTTTCTTACTGCTGGCACTGAAAGTTTGCCAACCCTAATAGTTTTTCAGACAGTATTCCATTCAAGGAGATAAAAGCTATCTTGCAGAATGTCAGTATCAAAAGTGGTATCTGAGATTTCTCCAATAAGTTGGAGAAATGTCTTGTGAGTCAAGTGACAAATTAAATAGGCATGCCAAAATGAAGGTGGGATGATTTTGTTACAAATATGGCAGCCATTTATGCAGCTTTTGTCCATACCCAGTTAGTCCTTTAATGTGTCCGAGGAAGCAGTCACTTACCTGTAGGGAAAAACTCTTATAAACAGAATATGGACTAGGGCATTGGTGATGAACCGTGGCGCATGTGCCACAGCAGGCTGTTTGTATCATTAAATGCTCTAAAAGGTTCACCATCACTGGATTAAGGTATGTTAAAGAGGCAAATGTTGGAAAGGTCTGTCTTATAGTTAGGAATGTATTTGATGCATGGGGCAAACCCCTGATGACAAGATTATATAACCTTAAGTTTATTTCATTAACTTAACAAAAAACTCAGAAGTAGGCAGTTGCTGGCACTGTTTCAACAGTGGCAACCTTGATATACCTGAAAAATCTATTGGTGTTTTGCTTGGATTGCCACTTCAGTCTTAACAGTCATAGCTTCATTCTAGGCAGGAATAAAGACTGAAGATGAAAGAGAAGTTGTCTTTCTCCTTTTATTGATAAATATAGCTCCCAGAAATCTACGTAGTACTTTGAGTATCACTGACAAATCTTACAATGGTGTAGCTTCAGGGGATTCTTAGGAAGCCAGAAATAGCAGTGATGGCCATCAATGGCTTAGACCACCCTTATCAAACTTCTCTGATGATTATTAGTTACCTAGAGCCTCATGAAATATATGGTTTACTGGGACTCTGTACTCCTCCTGTGTGTTCTGGATCTGTGCTTGCTGAGCAAACATGGATGGATTTGGCATTGGCAGAGTTTTCCATGAGGGAAGTGAAGGTAAAAATAGTTATGCAGTCCCTGGAGAATTTTTAAATTTTTACATAATACATAAAATATACACTTTATCATCAAAAATATACAGTTCAGGGGCTGGAGAGATAGATAAGTGCAAGGTCCTGAGTTTGATCCCTGGTACTCCAAATAAACAAAAAACGAAAGCAAAACAGTTCAGTAGCTTTCAGTATAGATTTGTGCCATCATCACTACTAGCTAATTATAGTACATTTTCATTACATCAAGAGGAAATCTGCAGAAAGAAAGAAACTAATAAATTACTGATTAGAAGTCACTTGCTATTTTCTCATTTTCTTTGTTCCTAGGTCCTGGCAACAATTTGTCTATTTTTATTTCTGGATCTTTATATTTCATATTTTATATAAATGGATAATACATTAGAATGTTATATCATAGTCAATGAATAAATGACAGTATATCTGTGAGCTTTAGTATTAGGTGAGTTTGTTCATATTGAGACTCCCTGAGTTACTATGATCTCAGCAGTCACTGAAACTTGGAGGATATGTTGGTCTGAAGCTCAAGTGAAGACACTAGGGTTATTCTGCTCTGGGATGTCCCTGTAGCCTTTCATTCGACTTGCCTGGACCTCAGAATGCCCTTCTTGCTTCCATTCTAGTGGTAATGTTGGTGGTAATAATGATTATTCCATGCATTCTTGCTTTGAGCTATCCAGGCATCATAGAATTTCATTTCCATTGTGTCCCTGCAATATTCTCTTTATCGTACTAAGGAGGGAAATTTTAATCATAGTTTACCAGAGGAGCCAATATTTGAGGTTGTATTTGTGTGATTTCATTCATGGATGCAATCAGTTTTATGTTCTATGTTTCAAATTCCATCTTCATCTGACAATAAAGCGGTGTAAAGTGGATTGGCCCCTGTCATCTTAGAATAGACAGACATAGAATAAATAATTTTCATTTATTTTATTTAAAATAAGTCCTATAAGCAGTTACTGTGAGGAAATCTAACCCAGTCTTAGAGATGAGGCAAAAATTATAGAAAGTTGGTACATACTGAAAACAAGTATGTGAGGTGGAGAAAGCAAGTAAAGAAAAAGCAGGAAAAATCATCCCAGCATTTCAAGCTTTACCCCTGAGGAAGTGGAAAAGCATTGGTAAGTTTTAAGCAACACAGTGTCATGATCAGATTTAGTTTTGGAAACTAATGACTGGATAACAATTGTGTAGTAGTGAGGGGAAAGATAGCCCGGTTGCCAAAGTGACAGTCATAATGACTTGGACTGAAATATAGTGGATTGTCAGGGATGTTAGGGATGTGAAAGCAGAAGGATTGTGATGAGTTATTGCATACAAAGGTGAGGCAGCGGAAATGTCAAGAGTGGCTCCCAAGTTTTGGATATGAGCAGTTGCAGCAATGGATTCCCGTTAATATTGGTGGACAATATCAAGGACAAAGGGCAAGCATATTATTTTGCTTTCAGGTTCAGACTTAAAAAATGAAGATTCTATGCAGTTTACAGGAGAAAAAAATAGAGGTTAAAATAAACTTAACAGAAAATACAAAGAAGAGACATAAATATTGACAAGGCATATTGAAAAAAATGAAAAAAGGCATATTGAAATGAATATGTAAATGAAGGTAAAACTGGTTTTATTGCAACATTAGAGGGTGGACCACTGAATCCCTGTTTTACTTTAAACATTGAGCATATCTGTCTGTGATGTGTAACTTACAAAGGGATTTCACAAGGCTCAAAGTCAATGCAAAGCTAGAATGACCTGGAGTGGTGTCTAGAATACAGGAAAGTGTTCCATGGAAAAATAATTTTTGCTAGAATATTAAACTTAAATAGAAAATCCTCAACAGTAGTCTTGTCATATAAGTATCTTCTTATCACAAACATTTCTAATTCAGAACTTATCAGGAGTCAGAAAATTAGGTCTTGTGTGTGGATGATTGCTAGGTGTTGGGACCATTAACTATGTCAGTCACCCACTGTAGTACCTTGGGGAGAGACAGAGTGCCATGCAGAGGAGGGAAACAGGAGGAGATGGACACTAGCCAAGTCACACTCTTGTTTCCTCTCTGCTTACGGTTGTTATGCTCAGGACTTATAATATAAAAATTTAATACAGGACACATGATTTATAGGATTATTTTATAATACTCACCCAAAGAGTCAAATGTAAAAGAATGCAGCAGATCTGTCTGCATGCTAGAGGCCCAAAGAATCCAGCTGAAAACCTAGAGATCATCCAATTGGAGGACTGGTGTCACAAGTCTATATTAAGGATCTGCACTGGGAATGTCCAGAGGTCAGTGGTGGAAGCTAGAAAGTCTATGCCAGTGGATTGAATGGTCTGTATCATCAGGCTAAGGGATCTGCAGTGGAGCTGGGAAGTGATGATCAAAGTAAGGACCAGAGATCCCCCAAAGAGAACTGCAGCCATCCTCAGTGCCCTTGAGGACCAGAGCTCCTCTGTTGTTGAGAACAGCTGAGTTCATATCAGGAGAACCATTGTGACAAACTTCTTCCAGAAGAATCAACAATGTCTTCTTACCTTTCAGTATACCTCTTTATGAATTGGGCAGCAATCCTTAGGTAGAACTTCTACACCCAGAATCAGGCTGGTTCAGTTCATCTGGATGTTACAAAATTACTGTTAGTGAATCTACTACATGCTCTCTGTACCTTTGTGGAAACAGAAGGACCTGGCTTAGCCTTTGCCTAATTTATAGGTGTGTCCCAGGAACAATGGGAGTAAGATTAAGTTGGGCCACTGTTCTTTGGAAGATTTTTGCAGAAATCTAAGCAACCATTCTGGCCACACAATTCCCAGTGAAGTGTGTTTTCATAGATAGCTCATTGCCAAGATATGATTGTTTGTGAGCCTTGGAGCTCTTTATCTCTTACTCTTATATTCACTGAAGTAGCAATCAAGGCTCTCCTTATATGACTGCAGATAGAAGACCATCTTCAGTTGATTATATGACAAGGACAACATCATCTCTCTGCTGTGAAGGATGTTCATGACAGGGACTGAGTTTTTCCATTTCAGTATCCAGGACAAGTTGAGCCAGAGAGTTAGTTTTTATACTCAGATTTTGAGCTGGTTACATAACTTTCTGATATTTGAAATGTTTCTGTCCCTAATGACTGTTGCTTATTTTACTCCAAACTATAGCCCTCTGGATTCTTCCCAGCACTGCATTGCAGAATTCATTCAGGGCACGAAGAAGTATTAATGGGTGGGTTAACTTTATCAGGTGAGCAGTTCTACATAGTCTATGTGTAGTTGACACTAGTGGTCATTGTATGTAGCCAGATTTTCTGGGCTCTCTCCAGTTCTGTTTGGTATTCAGGGTAGTTTGAAGGCTGAAGTTGAATGAGTTCCTTCGGGCAAGCACTCTGGAGAGTTCAGGGGCTGAAAAGACCAGAAGGGACTTTGCAGTTCCTTTCTGCATTGTGCTAAGCTGTGTTGGGGGTTTCTTATGAAACATGTGGGCCACAACCAGTAGTATATCATCAGCCTGATCCAGGACCCTGAAAGATACCCCTTTGACATCTGTAAGGAACCTGTACTCCAAAGGGAGAGGGTGGAATGATAATTGCTGCCATTGGTAATGCATGAGCCTACCCAAGTTTAGGCCTTTTGTAGCTTTCTGAAAGGCAGAGAAGAGGAATGTTGAGGAAGAATTTCTTCTAGATTGGACCTTATGAAGAGATACTATTGGTGACCAGTACTGTGTTCAGAGAGCAAATCCCACCAAGTGAGAAAAGAGAGGTTCACAGCCAGGTCTATGATCACTCCAGTGTCAGTTTTTGTCAAGGTGTGGCCAAAGTGCGAAACCCTTTTTATAACGGATCTTTGAGGCCCAAAAATTAGATTCAAGAATAATGAGTCCTGGGACTAGGGATACAGTTCAGTGGGTTAAGCACCTGCCTGGCAAACTCAGGGTCCTGAATTCAATCGCTGTTACCAGAAAAAAAAAGAAGAAAAATGAGTCCTTCTACTAACCTTGATTACATGACTTCCTAACCTGCATATTAAAAAATGGAAACTTACTACTGAATCTGGACAGCAGATAGGTTTATCATGCCTAGACAGACATCATTAAAGAAAATAAATGGCCAGCAGTTAAAAATCAAGAACATAGGTAGATGGCTCAGTGGAATAAGTGCTTCTCTGGCAAACACAAGGCCCTGAGTTTCAGTCCTCAGTTCTGCAAAAAAAAAAAAAGTCAAGAACATTTACTTAAAATTCTTGATCTCTCCACTTTCTTAAAAAATCAAAATGGGTATACACATGTTTACAATCAGTAAACAAAGATAACTTCTGTTTCATTAAGACTGGGCCTCTGATTTGTCACAGTCCTCACTGTTGACCCATTCCATATCTGACTCACTTCACTTTTTTATAGTAATTGTTCACCTACTATCAGTAATTGAGTTAGTTGTTGCCACCATAAATTCATTCTAGGTTCATAATCTTCAGAATGTTCCATCTTGTTTATTGAGTAGTGTAGTGTAATGCTTCTCAAATTACCTGCAATAGGGTCAGTATTAGTGCTTTCATTTTTTGTTTCATTGTGAACTGTTATGTGGTCACATTAATAGTTTTCAGCTCACATTTGACTTGATATTTGATACCTGGATGCATATATCTCCATTCATGAAGATGAGCCCACTCACTTAAAAGTTGTGGTGAGCCCAGGTGGTTATTCATAGTATAAGATGCAGACATAATATCCTGTCCACAAATACTATTAGAACAAATCTTTCTATTCATTGAATTAAGAGAAAGTAGCTGTATGTCTATCCTAACTATTTTGAATATACAGATTCAAAACGGTCCTTCATTTGTATTCCCTTTTTTTGTAGGCGTGTGAATTCAGCAAAATATTCCAATGTAGTCCTGTCATTCCGGTCTTCTAAATACGTACTGCTTGTCAGGTCATACCAATTACTGCCATACTGTCTCTCAAGTAAATGTTTGTTTAAAAAAAGGGTAATAGATGAAAACAAGAGACAAGAAAAAAAATGTCATAGGACTGTCCTGCTACAATACTGTATATGATTAGATTTTTAAATTTCTGTGTAAAAATATGTAATTGTTTATTCCTATTTTAAAATATTTATGTTTTTTAAATTTTTTCATCATATTCTGTAGAGACTTAAAAGTTTAACATATCAATACTTGATGGAAAATGCCTGTTCCATGTTATGTCTAAAATGTTTGATATTCAGACAGATAGTGAGGCTAAAAGTGTGCATATATCACTGGGGTATGATGCTTTTAATTTTTTCAGGAAGATACCAAGAGGTTAATAGATGATTCAAATGGATCCTCTAGTTTTAGTTTTTTGAGGAATCTCCACACTGATTTCCATGTGGCTGCACCAGTCTACAGTTCCACCAACTGTCAAAAGGGGTTCCTTTTTCCCCTCAGCCCCATCCAGCATTTGTTATTGGTTGATTTCTTGATAATAGCCATTCTTTCTGGGGTGAGATGAAATTTCAGTGTTTTTTTTTTAAATTTTCATCTCTTGAATGACCACTGATATTGAACATTTTTTGCACATTTATTTGGCATTTGAACTACTTCTTCTGAGAAGTGTCTATTCACTTTAGATGCCCATTTTGAATTGGATCTGTAAATGTGATAATTCTGATTCTTTTGAGTTTTTTATATTTTCTAGATGGTTTCCTTTGAGGAATAGTTGACAGTATTTTTCCCACTCTGTGGGTTGTCTCTTCATTCTGTTGGTTCTTTCTTTTGCTGTGAAAACCTTTTTAATATGATGATGTTGCAGTTGTGGATTATTTATATCACTTCCTGAATGATTTTTTTCCATAAACGTCTTTACCTAGACCTATGTTTTCAAAAAGTACTACCTACTTTATCTTTCAATGGATTTGGTTTTTTGTTTTAATGTTTAAGCCTTTCAACCATTTTAATTTTAATTTAGTACATGGTGAGAGTTATGAGTCTAGGATTAATCTTTGACATGTGGAAAGCCATTTTTTTCCAGCAACATTTATTAAAGAGGCTATCTTCTAGTGAAGGTGTTTGATAGGATCATACAAGATAAGGTGGCTCAGCATGTTTGGAATTATTTCTCTGCATGCTGATTTGTTGCATTTATCCTTATGCCTGTTCATTTCCCATTATGATGCCATTTGTATCACAGTAACTTTGTAATATAATTTCAAGAAGAAATTCTCATGCATCCCTCCTTACCTTTGTTAGTGAGAATTGTATTTGCTATTCTCAGTCTTCTGCTTCCAAATGAATGTTTGGATTGTTTTCTGTAATTCTGTGAGTTATGCTATTGCTATTCTGATTGGGATTGCATTAAATCTGTATAGCAATTTTCACTGTATTTTTTTTTTACCCAAGAACAAGAGATATCTTTCCATTTTCAAAATAAAGTTTTTACTTCCTTCATTAGGTTCTGTTTTTTTATTTATTTATTTTTTTTTTTGTGGAACCAGGGATTGAACTCAGACCATTGCGCTTGCCAAAGAAGTACTTATTCCACTGAGCCATCTCCCTGGCCCCCAGGTTGATTCTTAAGTAATGCCTTTTTTTTTTTTTTTTTTTTTTTTTTTTTTTTTTTTTTTTTTTTTTTTTTTTTTTTTTTTTTTTTTTTTTTTTTTTTTTTTTTTTTTTTTTTTTTTTTTTTTTTTTTTTTTTTTTTTTTTTTTTTTTTTTTTTTTTTTTTTTTGGCAGGAAGCAATGCCTTTATGATGCTATTGGGAAGGGTGTAGTTTCCTTAATTTCTCTCTCAGGGAGTTTGGTATTTGTGTACAGGAATGCCATTGATTTTTTGTGTTGACTTTGTCATCAACAGATAATGTAATTTCCTTTCCTATTCTTATTCCTTTTATTTCTTTCTCTTTTTTAATTGCTCTGGCTAATATGTTCAGAATTATATTGCATAGAAGAGGTGATAATAAGCATACTTATCTTGTACTTGAGGGAAAGTTTTCAGTTTTTGACCATTTAGTATGATGTTAGCTATTGGTTTGTCATAAATGACTTTTTATCAGTTTAAAATAAAGACTGCCTGTTAGAATTTTCCATAGAGTTTTTATCACAAATGAGTGTGTGACTCTGTCAGATGTATTTTATGCTTCTGTTGAGATGATAATGTGGTTTTTGTCTCTGGTTTTGTTGATATGGCTTATTACATTTATCAATTTGCATATGGTGAACCATCCCTGCATCTCTGAGATGAATACTACTAGGTCATTATGCATCATCATCTTGATTTGTTACATTCTGTTTGGCAATAATGTATTGGGGAGTTTTACATCTATGTTCACCAGAGAGATTTGTATATAGTTCTGTTTTGGCTGGGTCCTTCTCTGCTTTTAGTTTCAGTGTAATACCTGCCTTCAAGAATGAGTTAAGAATTTTTGATTTCCTTTCAGTTTTATTAAACAATTTGAGGAATATTGGTGCGAAATCTTCTCTAAATTTCTGGGAAAATTTAGCGGTGAATCCATTAGGACCTGTACTTTTCTTTGTTGGTAAGTTTTTACTTTTGTTTTCAATTTCATTGGTTGATAACTATTTTATTTGGAATTTTTATATCTTCCTGATTCAACTTGGTAATTCACATGTATCTAGGAATCTGTATGTTCTATATTTTCCATATTATTTGAATACAGCTTGAAGTAGGTTTTGATGATCTTCTGGCTTTTGGCAAGATCTGTTGTAATGTAGTCCTTTTCATTCTTAAGTGCATGAATTTGAGTCTTCCTTTCATGAGAAAGTTGGCCAAGGGTTTGTCAATTTTATTTGATCTTTCAAAGAACCACATCTTCAATATGTAATGTACTAATTATTGTAACTCTCCTACTCATCTGTTTTGAAACTGTTTTATTGTTTTTTTCTCTGTAAAATAAAAATAAAGAGTAAACTTTAACAAAAAACAACCAAGTGTTTGATTCATTGATCCTTTGTTTTTGCTTAATCTTGACTGCATTAATTTTTGTTCTGATCTTTATAATTTTTTCCTTCATAGATTTATGTTTTCCATTATTTTCTTTTTATTGAAGCTTAAATTTTAATATTAGGTTATTTAGTTGAGCTCACTCTTTTTGTAATGTGGAAATTCATCACTATAAATTTTCCTCATAGGCTGCTTTTGTTGTGTCACATAAATTCTAGTATGTTGTACTGGCATTATCGTTTAATTCTATAAACTGTGATTTCTACTTTCCTTTCATCTGTGACCTATTGAATGTTCAGGAGGGTGTTATTTAATTTTCTTGTGTTTATGTGGTTTCTTTTACTATTGATTTCCACTTGTATTGCACTATGGTCTGAAAATATATATAGCAAAGTTTAAATTCCTTTGCATTTATTTAAGCACATTGTTTGAGCTAATATGTGGTCTATTTCAAGAAACATCACATGCATAGCTGAGTGTTTATTCTGATACTATGCAGCCCAACATCCTATAGACATCTACTAAGTCCTTTTGTTTATGGGTTTGATTCAGTTCTGATGGTTCTTGGCTGATTTTTTATGTCTATTTTTCAAAGTAATTTATTGAGGTCCTCCATTCCAATTGTGTCAGTCCTTATGTAATTTTCCATGTCTGGCAATACTTGTTTTATAGTTGGACACACTGTCATTTGATGCATATATAGCTATGATTGTTATCTCTTTGTCTTGGAGTATTGCCTTAACAAGCATGTAGTGACCTTCTTTGTATCTGTTAATCAGTCTTTCCTTGAGATCCATTTTGTCTACAAATAGAATAGCTACCCCTCTTTTTTTGTCAGGTTCTTATTACATGATATGTTGTTAAAGCATTTGACTTCCAGTGTACAAATTTGTTTTAAATTAACTGTGGTTCCTGTAGACAGCATATTGTTCGTAATTGTTCCTTAATCCATTCTGATGTTGTGTTTTTTGGATTAGTGAAATGAGACAATTTACTTTGACATGTATTGACTTATCCTTACCATACTATTTTCTTGTTTGTTCCATTTCTTTCTCTTTCTTTGTCTTAACTGATAGATTCTTTCCATTTGTGTCCATTAATTGTATTGTTTCTTATCTCTTTCTAGAATATCCTCCAGAACATTTATGAGTGCTGGTTTGTGGTCATGAATTTCTTAAGGTTTATTTGTAGTGAAATATCTTATTTCTCCTCTGATTTGGAAGGATAACTTTGCAGGGTACACCAATCTAGTTGAAAGATTTTTTTTTCTTTGTTTGTTTAACTTGGAAATACTTTATTTGAAATATTTCTCCTTGACTTCAGCATTTGGGTTAAGAAGTCTATGATTCTGATGGGCTTTCTTTAACAGGTAATTTGCTTCATTTCTCTATTAACTTAATATTCTTTTTCTTCACTAAATTTCTGGAATATTTACTATTGCATGTTTTAGTGTAGTTTTTGTTTTGTTTGATTTGGTTTTGGTCGTGGCTAATTGAAAGTTCTAACTGCCTCATTTATCTGAATGTGAAATTATTTTTCCTTGTTTGGCAAATTGTGTGTTGGTTTTTTTAAATTTTTTTTTGAACTGGGGATTGAACTCAGACCTTTGTGCTTGCCAAGGAAGTCCTTTTCTACTGAGCCATCTCCCTTGGCAAGGTTTTTGACATTACTTCCATAATTTTCACTGTCTCCTGGTTTTTCATTGATTTCAGTGCATCTTATGTTATCTTCTTTGGATTGTCTTTCAGGTGTTGAATTGGATTTTTTTTGTGGTCCCCTGCTATTTAAGAAATGTTTCTTTTCTAACTGCAGTCCTGTCTTTGGATCCGATATTCTGTCCTGACATTGGTTCATTGTACTTCGTATACTTTCTGTAGAATTTAATCTCCTGGATATGTGTTTGAATCTTTTTGTGGATTACATTTCTTTCTCATGTTGTGTATTCATGGTTTCCATAATTTTTTAAGGTTCTCTTTTTTTTCTTTATGTACTGTAGACTTCCTAATCAAATCCTTTATTGTGATCTTTTTTATGCATTTGGTACAGAATTTCATTGTGCAGTTTGAACTCGTGATGCTCTTGCTTTCAGCCTCTCTAGCACTGGGGTTAGAGGCATGCATTGCCATGTCCAGTCTCCCTTCATTCTCACCGTAATCACTTCCTTTACCAGAGAAATTATTTCTGATTGGATTTTCCTATAATTTCACTTATCTGTTTTGCTACTTTCACTGCTATCATTTCAGAAAATCAGTAGTTTCTGATTTTCTCTACCTTATGTTCCTCTAGACCTTCCCTGGTTATGCTGGAGGTCTGAGTTTTCTCTTGCTTCTGTATTTTGTCATTTTCTATTTTAAATTTGTCTTCTGTATTGATGCTTGTAAATCATTTATGGTATGTAGCTTTGGTAGTATCAAGGCTTCTCTAGGAAATGACTGTTCTTCAGAAATGTCTTCTAGATATTGCTGACTCGTGGCCTTTGAGTCTGTCCCAGAATCCTACCTTCCCATTTTGTCAGGGATGAGAAATTGCTATCTATTTGCCTTGGGACTTAGTGATTTGGTACTGTTCTATGTTAATGATTCTGACCACAGACAATCAGAACATTGTCATACAAAGAATTAAAAATGATCAAAACAGGAATGACACCGTACCTAGTGATAACAGTTGTCATTAAGCACAGTCTAGAAATTGGAAAACAGATTATTTTTGATTTTGTACTATTAACTATAGGAGCAAGATGTATAGTTGTATAAAAATAACAATGCAAATCAGAAAGTTTTATTCCCGCTCATTCAAGGGGAGATAAGGGGACAACAGTGATAATTATGAAGAGAAAAATATTAGAAGCAAGGCTGAAGGACAGAGGAAGTCATGTAAAGTTTGGAGAACTGGAGAAGTCAGCAAGAGAGAAAGAATGAAGGAAAAGGAAAAAGAAGATTAAAGCAAACCAGAAAAAACAGGGACAATCTTTATTCATGTGAGAAAATCAAAAACTTCGAAAGATAGTTAAGCAAAGAGAAAAAAAAAAACATAAATAATGAGGAAGAAAAAGCAAAAGAACGAAAACAGAAATAAAACTTAAATAATAAAAAAACAAATAGAGAAAAAGACAATTTTTCTGACTACAGGGCTGTAGCTTTCTCCTGGTATTCAGAGTTCTGCGGTAGTATCTAAATAAGAGTGCAAATCTATGTTCAGTAACACCACTTACTCTGAAGAAGGATTAGTGCTGGTTGTTCCCAGCCAGCCTGCAGTAGGTTCAGCAAGCACCAAGTCCACTCCATAGACTTGAAGGCTGGTGTTGGCCTCAGCTGCAGGGACTGGGACTTGAGTCTTCAACCAGCAATTCTTTGGGTGACACTTAGCAGCTCAGCCATGTAGTCTTACTCTGTATTTCTGTACTGCTGTTATTCACCTAGATGCTGTGGGCTTTCAACATGAGGAGCCCTGAAGCAAAGACAGCCCACAATGGAAATCATGTGTCCTCTCCTAGCCCTTGCATAGCCTTCTCTGTTCTATGTCTTGTCTCATGCTGTTGGGAAGCATGGTGGGGGTGAATACTGAAGTTGGACTCACTACTTTCACTGCCACCATGGTCCTTCTCTACAATTGTCTCTATAGATTCCAATTAGCCATTGTGGTGTGCCACATTTATTGCTCTGCTCCATAGGCATGTTTCTCTTGGGAGACTCTGGGCTTCTTTACATTCAGTGTGTTCTTGATAGTTCTCAACTTAGTCAAAGCTTGCTTTTTATTCTGCCGTGATCTGAGAACAACCTGGCAGACAATTGGGAAAAGGAGAAACTTCCTGGCCATTTTTTCCATGTGTATGCTGGTGAAATATGCTGACATGCTGTGATATCCTTTATTTGGAGGAGGGCAAAAAGTGAGGGGACCATATACCCCAAATCTATTGTGTGTGGCTTGATTCTGCCACATTATTGGGGTTCTACCTACTTTTTTGGGGCAACTTCCTAGAATGACAGTTCCTGTACTATATGCAGGCAGAGGTCTCATAGACAACCTTGTGGACTGCTTTGCTTTTTTATAAACTCCTACATGTGTATTTTGTTTAGGCTACAAGGATTAATTTTGGCATCAGGTTGTATATCCTTCCATGTCTTTCAGTTATCTGTTTTAGTTGATTTTTCTGAGTACATCCAAGGTGCCTTATCTTCTGTTAAGCCATGTCATCATTCTATATGTGGATATTATTTTAAATGTCAGAAAAGCAGTAAGGCTTGGATGTGGAATCATTTCTCTATCAGTGTCTTTTTCATTGACTTTTTTTTTAATCAGTGTCTTTTTCAAAACTTAATATTTGACCTTTTGATATCTGGAATTTAAAATAACAGTGCTGAAAATGTCACTAACCTCCTGTTAAAGTAGAAGCTCTTAAGGAAATCCATTAGCAGAAGGTGGGGAGATTAGATACTGTGTTGTGATATTTGAGTTCTGAAATGTAGGATGAAGAGAATTCACCAACTCAGTTAAGGAAGGGAATCTTTGACATAATGTACAGTAATGAAGTAGTGAAATGAGAGGGACGAGAATCATGTTTCATCTTCCGTAGGGTGATTTACTTATGAGCTCATCAGCTTTTATGACTGTAAAATAAAGGGAAAAATATTTCAGAGTTCCTTCAAGAAAGTATGCAATTGTCAGACTCTGACCTTGTCATAGGAAAAGAACTCTGTTGAAAACTGGATGGAGAGGCCAGAATTGTTATAAATTCTTCATTTGACAGCTAAAGACACTGAGACCCAGGATAGTGATCACATTATGGCTAAGGTTTTGTAGCCTATATAAAGGATCCTATGATATTTTCCCTAGAAAAACAAAGTGTTCAATATTTCCCTCTGGGAAAATTAACCTTTTAAGTACTGTGGTGATAGGATCTCATGTTTTTATTTATTTCTTTCTTTCTTTTTCTTTTTCTTTTTTTATTGAACTACATATGTCAATCAGACAGTTTCAAGACACCTTAACAATACAGATTCAACAAATTAATACATTGCAAACTGTTTTCATAATGTTTTGGTATTGCACAAGGTAAATACATGATATTATATTTACAGATATTATTTTAGCAGATATCTCCTATCAGTGAATTAAGAGTGTAGCTGCTTACTTATCTTATTTTTTATACCTGAAATATATCAAAAATTCAATAATTATTTTCCTAGTGGATGACCATAGTACTAGAAGCCGACATAATATCCTGTCCAACCACCATTAGTGAAGATCTTGCCTCTCACAGGATTATGTAGAAGCACAGCGTTATCTACCCCAACTGTACTGTCTATACACACACATCATGATTTTTTCTTTCTACACCCCTTCCTCTGTCTACACCTGTCAAAAGTGGGCACTCCATTGACAATCAACTAACTTAGGTGCTTGAACTCGACACCACAATCGAACACAGTCCAGCATTCTACAATAGTGAGTTATTCAAAGAAATTGTCGACCATAGCCATCCACAGCTCAGCTTAATATTATGGCCCCACAATGTATACTTCATTTTTATACTTTTCTGCTGTATTGGCCAGAGAGATGGCTCAGTAGAATAAAAACTTCCCTGGCAAGTGCAAGGGCCTGAGTTCAATCCCTGGTTCTGCTCCTGGATCTCATGTTTTCTAGGAAGGTACCCAACAACCTATTATTAAGACTTTCAGACAAAATTGAGCGTGATCAGGGTGGTATGGCTGTAGAATCTTAAATTAAGATTTTCATATGTGCTTTTTTTTTAGTGATAGCGAGACATGTTGGGACTGCCTTGGACTTAGCTAACACGTCTTGTTCTCTTGGATATTGTTTTAAACTACTCAGTTAAGTTGTTCTGGAAATTCTGACCTTGACCACTGACAAATTTACATAGAAAAGTTTGATATATATATGTATATATATATATATATGTATATATATATATATATATATATATATATATACATATATATGTATATATAATTTGAAACTTACTGGTGGAAATCCCTTCATAAAACTTGAAGATTGTTGCCAAAATTTTTTTTGTGGAACCAGGGATTGAACTCAGGACCTTATGCTTGCCAGGCAAGCACTTATTCCACTGAGCTATATTTCCCAGCCCGGCTCCAAATAATTTAAGAAATTTACAGAAATGATGACTGATACTACCTAATTATGTTGCTTAATAAAATGAGGGTAAGCCCTAGCAAGATAAAACATATTTTGGCAGTGAAGGAACTGAAATGTCTAGGAATTTCCCATGCTACATAGAACTTTTTGAAACAAAACTCTCTTGTAGTGTATGAAGGGGATAGGTTTTACAGACCTGTGGATACCAATATCTTAGGTTCCTTATACACAATGATGTTATATTTGAACATCACCTACACACATAAGCATATACTTTTGATGTAGAAAGAGGAAGAATGGTGAAGGAGAAACCCTGAGTGAATAAAGAAAGCTGTCGAAGGTTTTCAGAAAGATAATTTGAAAAGCAGTGCAACTAGACTGTTTTCTAATATTGTCCATTTTCATTTGGTTGAATCATGGATGCAGAACAGGCAGTTATAGAGGTCTGACTGTATGTAAATAAGTACATTTTTCTATTGTATTTATCCTAGGGAAGGATGAACATATTTGCCTTAACATTTTTGCCCTGAGAATCATTAATACAAGCAGCAAATAAAGCTAATATTTTGATGTCACTTTGAATAAGGTGAAAGAACAAATCTTTTTGTTGCTAGGTGTCTTTGAAATCTTTTTTTTTTATTTTATTGAAGTACAAATATCAATCAGACAGTTTCAAGGCACCTTAACAAGACAGATTCGATAAATTAATACATTGCAAATAGTTTCATAATGTTTTGGTATCGTACAAAGTGCATACATGATATTATATTTACAGATATTATTTTAGCAGATGTCTCTTATCAGTAAATTAAGAGTGTAGCTGTTTACTTACCTTATTTTTTACATGAATTATATCAAAAATTCAAGAATTATTTTCCTAGTTTATGACCGTAGTACTAGAAGCCGACATAATATCCTGTCCAACCACCATTAGTACAGATCTTGCCTCTCATAGGATTATGTAGAAGCACAGCGTTATCTATCCCAACTGTACTGTGTATACACACACATAATGATTTTTTCTTTCTATACCCCTTCCTTTGTCTAAACCTGTCAAAGATGGGCACTCCATTGTCATTCAACTAACATAGGTGCTTGAACTCTACAACACAGTCCAACACAGTCCAGCATTCCACAATAGTGAGTTATTCAAAGAAGTTGTCGACCAAAGCCATTTACAGCACAGCTTAATATTATGACCCCACAATGAATACTTCATTTTTATACTTTTCTGCTGGATGGTTAAGACCTAGATAGATCAAGACTTACATGCCAACACATGAACTTTATAATTCTGATGTGGTCAGTGAAGTCCTCTCAGGGTTTATCTTGTAGTTCTGTACATTATTCTGTAGATCCCTTGTCTGTGTCATCCATGTGGATGAGTCACGGCCAATGCTTGACCAGTTTGCTCTCTGTGAGAGCCTGAGAGAAAGTTTTCTCTCCATGTGACTTGTCGCAGGCACTAACTATAGAACTTCAATCTCTACCCTCTGTGGCTCCATAATCTCCTTGTTCAGAAAATTTGGAGCTCACCTGAGTTTCATGATGTGGCAGTACAGGTTCTCCTATGTCCTGAGTCTTCGCTGACCTTGAAAGGCTAGGGCCAAAATGTTGGCTGGCCTTGTGGCTCCTCTATTTCTCCAACTTTGATCTGTCAACTTAGGGTGTTAAACATCCAGAAGAAAAGCTGATTAGTATCCTGCAGCATATGCCATTCACTTTGAATGGGATTTCTAGTCCTACACTTTTGAGGAGTCTCCACACTGAACTCCACAATGGTTGTACCAGTCTACATTCCCACCAGCAGTGGAGAAGTGTGCCCTTTTCCCCACCACCTCTCCAACATTTGTTGTTGTTTGATTTCCTTATGATAGCCATTCTTTCTGGAGTGAGATGGTATCTCAGTGTTGTTTTTATTTGTATTTCGCGAATGGCTAGCGATATGGAGCATTTTTTCATATATTTGTTCGCTTCTTTAATTTCATCCTCTGAGAAGTGTTTATTCATTTCAGATGCCCATTTCTGAATTGGGTCTTTAAATTTGAGGGCCCTGTTATATCTTAGTTTTTTATGTATTCTATACAGTAGTCCTCTGTCTGATTGCTTATTAGTTGGGATTTGTTCAAAATTTCTGGGTTGTCTTTTCACTCTGTTGACAATTTCTTTTGACATACAGAAACTCCTTAAGAAGAGTTGATCCCATTTGTTGATTCTTTCAAGAGCTTCCCGTGCAAATATATGTTTGTTGATGAACTGTTTACCCACCCCTATGTCTTCAAGAGTTCCTCCAACTTATTCTTGCAGGAGATTGAGTGTTTCTGTTTTAACGTTTAGATCTTTAATACATTTTGACTTTAACTTAGTGCATGGTGATAGAGCTGGGTCAAGTTTTAGTTTTCGGCATGTAGAAAGCCATGTTTTCCCGCACCATTTGTTAAAGAGGCTATCATTCTTCCAGTGAGCTTGTGTAGCCCCTTTGTCGAAGATAAGATGGCTGAGTGTTTTTGTAGATGCCTCTGCATCTTCTAATCTATTCCACTGATCCTCCGGCCTATTTTGTTGCCAATACTATGTTGACTTTATCACAGTGGCTTTGTAGTATAATTTCAAATCAGGAATTGTGATGCCTCCTGCCTTGTCTTGATTGGCCAAGATTGCCTTTGCTATTCTAGGTCGTTTGTGTTTCCAAATAAATTTTAGGATTGATTTATCTATATCTGGGAGGTATGTTGGTGGCAGTTTGATAGGGATTGCATTAAATGTGTACATCAATTTTGGGAGTATGGCCATCTTCACGATGTTGGCTCTTCCTATCCAGGAGCATGGAATATCTTTCCATTTTCTGAAATCCTCAATAATCTCTTTTCTTAGGGTGTTGCAATTTTCCTTGGAAAGATCTTTGACTTCCTTGGTTAAGTGAATCCCAAGGTATTTCATTGTCCGCGGTGCTATTGTAAAAGTTATTGTTTCTATTTTTTCCCTTTCAGTGTGCTTGTTATCTGTGTAGAAGAATGCTATTGACTTTTGAGTATTGATTTTGTATCCTGCTGTTCTACTGAATTTCCCTATCAGTTCTAGTAGTTCCTTGGTGGAATTTTTGGAGTCTTCCAAGTAAAGTATCATGTCATCTGCAAATACTGATAATTTAACTTCTTCTTTACCTAGTATTAATCCCTTTATTTCTCCCTCTTTTCTAATGGCTGTTGCTAAGGATTCCAAGACTATATTGAATAGGAGGAGCGATAGAGGACATCCTGGTCTTGTACCTGATTTAAGAGTAAAAGATTTCAGTGTTTCCCCATTTAGGATTATATGAGCTTTTGGGTTGTCCTAGTTGGCTTTTATCAAGTTAAGATAGAGTCTGTCTATTCCAATTCTCTGTAGGACCTTGAACATGAATGAGTGTTGGACTTTGTCAAAGACTTTCTCTGCATCAATTGAGATGATCATGTGGTTTTTAGATTTCAGTCTATTATTATAGTGTATTACATTTATAGATTTTTGAATATTGAACCATCCTTGCATCCCTGGGATGAATCCTACTTGGTCATGGTGTATGATCTTCTTGATGATTTGCTGTATTCTGTTTCCCAGGATTTTGTTGAGTAATTTTGCATCTATGTTCATGAGTGAGATTGGCCTGTAGTTCTCCTTTTTGGTTGTGCCTTTCTCTGGTTTTGGAATGAGTATTATACTTGCCTCCAGAAATGATTTTGGGAGGACTTTTTCCTTTTCAACTTCGTGGAAGAGTTTGTGGAGTGTGGGAATTATATCTTCTATAAATTTCTTGTAGAATTCAGCTGTGAATCCATCGGGACCTGGACTTCTCTTTGTTAGTAGGCTTTTTATTACGTTTTGTATTTCGTTGGCTGTTATCGGCTTACTAAGAGTTGTTATATCTTCTTGATTCAGTTTTAGTAATTTGTACCTTTCAAGGAATCTGTCCATTTCTTCTGTATCTCCTAGTCTGTGAACATAAAGATTCTCGAAGTAAGTATTGATACTGTTTTGAATTTCCACCGGGTCTGTGGTGATTTCACCCTTTTCATTCCTTATCGCTTGTACTTGAATTTTCTTTTGCCTCTTTTTGATGAGGTTGGCAAGAGGCTTATCAACTTTTAGTTTTTCAAAAAACCAACTTTTTGATTTGTGTATTCTTTGAACTGTTTTTTTCATCTCAATTAAATTAATTTCTGTTCTAATCTTTATGATTTCTTCCCGTCTTTGTGCTCTGGGTTCTGTTTGCTCTTCTTTTTCTAGTTGTGGGAGGTGCAACATTAAGGTGCTAATTTCTTCCCTTTCTGTTTTCCTAATATGTGAGTTCATAGCTATTATTTTCCCTCTAAGAACTGCTTTCATCGCATCCCATAAATTCCGGTAAGTTATGCTTGAATTTTCATTAAATTGTTGATATTGTTGAATTTCTTGTTGAATTTCTTCTGCGACCCATTGATTGCTGAGTAGGGTGTTGTTTCGTTTCAATGAATTTAGTGGGTTTTTCTTGTTTCTTTTGTCATTTATTTCCAATTTCATTGCATTGTGGTTAGATAGTATGGATGGGATAATTTCTATTTTCTTGCATATACTTAGGCATGACCTCTGGACTAGTATGTGGTCTATTTTGGAAAATGACCCGTGTGCAGCTGAAAAAAATGTGTATTCAGCTGTGGTTGGGTGGAACACTCTGTATATGTCCACCAGGTCCATTTGTTCCAAGCTCTGGTTCAGTTCTGCTACTTCCTTGCTAATATTTTGTCTTGTTGACCTATCTTTTTGAGATAAGGGTGTGGTAAGAACTGCTGTTAAGATTGTGTTCTTAGACGTTAAATTTTTCATGTCCCTTAAGATTTGTCTTACATAGTTGGGTGCTTGTGTGTTTGGTGCATAGATATTTATGAGTGTCACTTCTTTCTCTTGAATTTTTCCCCTGACCGATACATAGTGGCCTTCTTTGTGTCGTTTGATCATTCTTGGTTTGAAGTTGAGACTGTCTGAGAACAGAATTGCCACTCCTGCTTTTTTCTGAGGTGCTGGCGCATGTAGTATTGTTTTCCATCCTTTGACTTTGAGCCTATGAATGTCCTTTTGAGTTAAGTGTGTTTCTTTTGTACAGCATATTGTTGGATTTTGTTTCCTAATCCACTGTGCCAGTCTATTTCTCTTAATTGGAGAAATGAATCCATTTACATTGATGATTATAATTGAAATATGCTGACTTATGTTTGTCACTACAGTCCAAACTGCATAGTGAGACCGTATACCACATATATAAAAAATGAAAGAAAAAAATAAATAGATGTGAAATAGTATAGGTTTGTCTTTAGCTGGTTTCAGGGGCTGGGCGGGCGCGGGCGGGATCAAGGAGGATGGCAGAGTCAGCTGCGCTGTCTTGGGCAGATCTCTACAGCTGGGCGGTATGGAGGAGGAGGAGGATGGAAATCTTATTTTTTTAATTTTATTTTTTTTATTACTTTATGGAGAAACAAATACCAATGAGACAGTTTCAAAACTGATTAGTAGGACAGTTTCAATAATTAATATGTTGCATATTGTTGTTTTTGTAATGGTTATCATAGTAGAAGATGCAGACATTATATCCTGTCCAAACAGTATTAGTACAAATCTTTCTTCTCATTGAATTAAGAGAAAGTAGGTGAATATGTATCCTATTTTTTATTTTATTGAAGTACGAATAGCAATGAGACAGTTTCAAGACAGATTAACAGGAGAGATTCGATAAATTTTTTTTATTTTTTATTTTTTCGTTTTTAATTTTATTGAACTACAAATTTCAATCAGACATTTTCAAGACACCTTAACAGTACAGATTCAACAAATTAATAACATTGTTATTAATTCAACATTGTTTTCATAATGTTTTGGTATTGTACAAGGTGCATACATGATATTATATTTACAGATATTATTTTAGCAGATATCTCTTATCAGTGAATTAAGAGTGTAGCTGCTTACTTATCTTATTTTTTATACCTGAATTATATCAAAAATTCAATAGTTATTTTCCTAGTGGATGACCGTAGTACTAGAAGCCTACATAATATCCTGTCCAAAAACCATTAGTGCAGATCATGCCTCTCATAGGATTATGTAGAAGCACAGCATTATCTATCCCAACTGTACTGTCTGTACACACACATCATGATTTTTTTCTTTCTACACCCCTTCCTTTGTATACACCTGTCAAAGATGGGCACTCCATTGACATTCAACTAACTTAGGTGCTTGAACTCAACACGACAATCCAACACAGTCCAGCATTCTACAACCGTAGTGAGTTATTCAAAGAAATTGTCGACCATAGCTATTTATAGCTCAGCTTAATATTATGACCCCACGATGTATACTTCATTTTTGTACTTTTCTGCTGGATGGTTAAGACCTAGGTAGATCAAGACTTACATACCAACACATGAACTTTATATTTCCTACGTGGTCATTGAAGTCCTCTCAGGGTTTATCTTGTAGTCCTGTACATTATTCTGTAGTTCCTTTGTCTGTGTCATCCATGTGGATGAGTCACGGCCAATACTTGACCAGTTTGCTCTCTGTGAGAGCTTGAGAGAAAGGTTTCTCTCCATGTGACTCTTCGCAGGCACACTATAGAACTTCAATCTCTTTGCTCTGTGGCTCCATAATCTCCTTGTTCAGAAAATTTGGAGCTCACCTGAGTTTCATGTTGTTGCAGTACAGATTTTCCTATGTCCTGAGTCTTCGCTGACCTTGAAAGGCTAGGGCCAAAATGTTGGCTGGCCTTGTGGCTCTTCTTTTTCTCCAACTCTGACTTGTGATCTTAGGTTGTTAACCATCCAGAAGAAAAGCTGATTAGTATCCTGCAGCATATGCTATTCACTTTGCCTTATCTGACTCAATTGATTTTACTTTTTGTACTCAATTGATTTTATTTGTTGTACTCGATAAATTAATACATTGCAAACTGTTTTCATAATGTTTTGGTATCGTATAAGGTGCATACATGTTATTATACTTACAGACATTATTGTAGCAGATGTCTCTTAGCAGTAAATTAAGAGAGTGTAGCTGTTTACTTATTTTTTTATACCTGTGATATAAAAATCACATAGGAATATAGATGTCTGAACACAGTACATGAATGTGATATTGTTATCTAGTTATTAAAGTGATATGATTTTTGTATAATTTGACAAAAGTCAAAATATTTATTAATGCAGATTTGGGCTATTTTTTATTTAAAAAATCAAGGGCATAAAAATGTCAGTATAAAAGTGTTGCCGTGGTAAAATATGGAATCTCTCCTATTTTATCATGATTACATAAGTGGTGCGGTAAGCTGAATAATACCTCCCCGAAAGATATTCAAGTTTCACATCCTGTAACAGTTAATGTCACTTTATGTGCATAGGAAAAGTGACTTGGAGGATAAAAAAATTAATTTGAGGCTCTGAGTGGACCATTGAGAATGCAGAGGGAAGATGATAATGTAGGAACTGAAGCAAGATACTATATAACTGGCTTTGAAGGTGAAAGAGGAGACCAGCGTCCAAGCAATGTAGAAGCTGGAAAAGGCCAGAAACTGGATTTTACCCTAACCTCTCTGATGTGAGCATGACCCTGCTGACATCTTGATTTTAGGCCAGTGAAACTAATTTGGTTCTTCATACCTTCAGAAGTGTAAAACATGAAATGTGTGCTGTTTTAAGCTGCCCAGTTTGTGACGATATTACAGCACTTTTAGGAAACTAAATCAGGCAAAGAGTAATATTTTATGGTAATTAGAAATATATTAAAATTCTCATTAAAGCAGGCTAATCCACCACAAACTGTCATTTTCAAAGCAGTAGACCAAATTCTAGCTTGTTTCAATACAACATTTGATTCTAGAAGACCCACAGACTGTTTTTGGCAATCTTACAAATAAACTCGTTAAAAATGGCCCGGATTTCACAAAATTTTAACAAAAAAATTTATTCCTTTTCAAATTCTTTTTCTGCAAACCTTCTACAGTTTTCTTTTTTCATTTAGGATTTCCCCTTCACCATTCCTCGTCTTTCTACAACAAAGTCTGTGCACTAAAATCTTCACAATTCTGTTTTACTCTGAAATTACTGAGAAAGCTTTTGCATATCCAGTCATCAGTTAATAGAAATTTTGAAGTGTTCTTTATGGTGATAAAATATGAATACTTTACCATGGAAATATAAGTTCGTGAGAACAACAATTCACTTAGCTTTAGGATAAATTTAGGTGTTTCATAATTTTAAATATTTAGCATAAGCAATTCTAGGTCATTTGATGAGAAATCTGTATAAAGTTAGGAAAATCATTCCCAAGAAACATAAAAATTATGCTATATTGTACATAACACTGATAAATCAGAGAAGACATACTTATTTACATTAAATTAAAATTCTTAAACTAGTGTTATTTGCCAAATCATTACGTTATTTATGTAAATTTTAATTCTTAAAATTATATGGAATTTTTTAAATGAATATATGCATTTAAGGTAGCACATTTATAGTATCAATAGTTCAATTTTCGTATGTTGAGACATATTTTTATGTTTAATTTATTTAAGAAAATATATGTATAAACATACCAATGAAAATACAGCTGCTTTAATTTAAGAAAGTTTATAATCCAATATATTTGTATCATCCAGAGATGAAACAATTTCTGAATTACAAACACAGAGAAATATAGCTTACAAAATAGCAGTTAATGGGTAGAATTTTCACTTTGACTAACTCTCTTTCCTGATATCTGAAGCAAGCAACTATGTTGAGAACAGGAATGTGTATAACTAAAACCATGCTTGAAACACCTGCCATCTTGGTCTTCTGAATGTGTACTGTTTCTAATCTCATATTAATTAGTACTATATTCTCCTTAAAGTAAAATTTTTTAAAAAGGGTAATAAAACAAAATGAGAAACAAGATAAAAATTTAAGTTTTCTTGAAAGCATTCAATCATATGTCTCATCTTGCATAACTTTATCTGTTAAGCTGAGCAACAGATATGATGATAAAAACAGATAATATATGAATCATTCTTAGTTAGCTATTCTTATTTTTGAAAACCTATACTGTATGTGTTGTTATATGATACCCTGTTTCTGTCTTTGTTTTTCTTTTTTTTTTTTTTTTTTGTCCAGGGTCTCACTACACAGATCAGACTCATAGTGATCTTCTGATTGCTATCTCCCTAGTGCTGGGATTACATGCCACCATGCCTGGACTCTATGGGGCTCAGCACGCCTGGGGATGGGGCCAGCATGGCATGTGATGTCAGGGATTGATCCCTGGCCCCTGTGCTTACCTAAGCAAGTGCTTAGTCCACTGAGGTATATCCTCAGCCCTTGCTTTTGTTTTTCTTGCTCTTGTTTTTACTCTTCAAAATAAAAGAAAATTGTAATGATAAAAAAAGGAATATAGCTTAGAGCTTCAATCCTACAATTTCAGGCATAAGGTCAAGTATCAACACAAAATCCAAAATCTCCTTAGATGAGGTTGCAGACAACATCAGACCAAATGACGTCAAAGGGACCAGGGAGATGGCTCAGTAGAATAAGTGCTTGCCTGGCAAACGCAAAAGCCTTGAGTTCAGTCTCCAGTTCCACAAAACAAAAAAACAAAATGATATCAAATTCTTAATAAGTTTGACATTTAACTAGCTAACTAATAAAACAACGAAAAACCATTCTTTGTTTCTTCTCACCCAATAGAGACTAGATGCCTTTAATGATGAACACATTTAGAGAGATCTCTAGATGTTCAGAATCTAAAATCTTATTACTAACCATTTCTGACAATCATAGATAATGATTACCACAAATGAACAAAAACAAAACAGAAACACAATTAGCCAACAATTTAAAGTATGACACAAGAGTATCAAGATAGTCCTATGGGCACTCTAGATTAACCTGTCAGAGCCAAGACTTTCACTGTGCATGAGGTAAAGTTCTCTGACTATGCTTACCTAGAATTGATAGATGTGTCTATATAGTATCTTACCATGTGTTCTATAAATGAAAGATATTTTTCAAAAAGTGTGAAATCATATTGTTTATTACATATAAACTTGTGTTATTTATTCCTAACAGAAATTATAGCCATTTCAAAAGAAAACAAGGATTGTTTGTTAGGAATATTAAAATGAGTGTGTAACTGGAAACAAAACTTGGCATATTACATTTTGAGAGAGAAGATAATCTAACCTTTATTGGATGTTGCACTGTACACATGTATCAGTGTACAGACTAACTGTATCCTTGTATTACTGAACAATATGGCCTCTGACAACCACAGAAAGTTTATCATCCAGAGTGCAAAGATGGTAGGATAGGACTCTGAATGCTTATACTTCTTTGGAGAAGGCACAGTCAGTCTAACTAAAGATATGTTCCAATCCAGGAAAAATATTAGGTTGCAAGGGATCTATAATGGCCCTATCCACTGGGAAAACCACTCATCAGTAAGGGGACTCTGTGCTATTACTGTGATCATATACTATCAAAAAGTTTAAATGCATAAGTATGCTCCGTGGCTTTGGTCAGTTTTTCAATTGGAAATATCTGTGGGACATCTAAAAGGACAAATACCATGAAGATTTTGATGATATGCTGTAGCACAGAGACAAGGAGAGAGAGAAAGAGAGAGAGAGAGAAAGAGAGAGAGAAAGAGAGTTTGAGATTGATTGTGGAAAGTTACATTATTCATCATTTGGGGCTTGTAGCAGGCTCTTGGATACTCTGAGCTTCATGTCCGTATAGCTGTGGTGAAAGGCTCTGTATTGTCGACATCTCATCTTCAGCAGCTGTCCCAGCACACACTGTAGTATTTCTTTTCTTTTCTGCTTTAGAGCTTGGTCCTATGCCAGGGATGCAGCTTTCATGTTTGTGGGAAGTGTGGGGAAGCTAATGCTCTTGCAGCACCTCTGAATTGAGAGAGTTGGTAGTTAATAGATAAAACCTCACTCTGTCTTTTAGGTGGATAATCTGTGGTCCAATTTACATGTCCCTTTGTGGATTCCAATTGTGAATGAATTTTCCACAGCATTAACCAGCTTAATAATGTAGCCTTGGTTAGTCTTATATTCTATCTTTTGCATCCCTCTACTTCATTCTTTTTCCTTGGCCTGCCTCCCAAATGAACCGCTTTTGTCTCAAGTTCTGTTGTTAGAGAGTAGTTACATGAATAGAAATGATAAATTGAGCCACAGCAGGCCAAACATATACAGCTGTGGAAAAGGAGCTAGGTTCATCTAGGGACAAGTTCGATCAGGAGAAGGCTGTGAAAGAATAGAGTTGTTCAACATGCTTGTATAAGGGAAATAATGAAATTTTAAACCAACCAATCTTAGCTGGATTAGGAGGCCAATAGAGGGTAGTTTCATTGGAGTTTGATAAGAATTTACTAAACAGTCCTGGTACCTGTTAGAGAAACAAGTAGTGTGGATAGAATGTGAAAGCCAGCACGGGGTATTTGATTCAGTGATTTCAGAAGTGTTTATTGTCTCCTGTTTATGTAGAAAAAGCATTTGGAATAATTCACTCTCTATTTTGTTTCTATCATATTTGAGAGAAGAATTAATAGATGAAGATTCATGGGTCTAATTTTATAATACAGTATTTTGGACATGGGAAACCCAACATCCACACCATCATTTTCCACTTGATCAGGTGAGATTTCTGGCCAAAATTCTAGCTTGGCTGCATACATTTGGTAGCTTCTGGTAAAAATTTATTTCTCCATAGTAGGAAAGGAAATTGAAGCATAAATTTTGTGTTGTATATAGTATTTTTCATGATAAAAGCTTACAATTTTTTTCTGCAATATCAATGTCTTTCTACATGTGCATTCCTAAAAACATTCTCTCTCTCTCTCTCT
>PVKA01009085.1:0-69915 GCA_004027165.1 Ctenomys sociabilis
CTTAAGTCCAATGAATATTCATGTCACTTTCTTTCCACAGTAGACAGAAAGAGGCTTGTGGAAGACAGAGATTGTTCCTTGTAGCCAAAAATGAACAAATGAACAGTTTGAATCCAGAAAGAGAGAGACAGAGAGACACAGAGAGAAGCAAAGAGTTTTGGTTACTCTTCTCTTGTTGCTGGGACAAAATACCCAATACCCAAAATTAAGGAAGGAAAAGTTTATTATTTAGTGCTCAGTAAGTGGAGGTATCAGTCCACACCCAGCTGGCTCCAAGGCAGAGTGGCACATGGCGGCCCAGGGCAACTTTTCCTGGCAGAGGTAAAGAGCAAGAGCGATGGGAGTGGCAGCGCTCAGGTATCTAGCTAGCCCCTCTCCCCTCCTTATTTGTAATGCAAATTACCCACCCCATGGCCAGTGTGCAGCATTGACACCTATAATCCCAGCACTAGGTCAAAAAGCAATCACAACTCCAAAAGCTGCCCATGACTGCGTGAGGCTTTGGGGGACCACTAGATACAAACCATAACAGAGAGAAGGGGAAATTTATATCTCTGTCATGCTGAAAAGTATACAGCAACTCAAAATGTGTCTTTGTTACAGTAATAAATGTTTTAATTGAAGCATCTGTTTTACTGAAACATACGTCTCAAATTTGTGGAATCCATTGCATCTGCCTCCACAAGTAGCACACAGAACAAGCCATCTCTCACAAGCGCCTGCAATGATATCTTTCAGCTCTTCTCTACCTCTGCGATTCTTCTCAGGTATCCACCTAAGTTTTCTAATCAGTGAGTCAGACCATGTCATTCTTCCCCAAAAAACTCTATAATGGTTTCTCATTTTCTTCTTTGAATAAAATCTAAGTATGTAGTGCAGCCTGCAAGGTCTCCCGCGTACCGTGCGTTCTCCCTCGTGTCAGGCTGCTCACCTCTGAGTCTGCCAAGCTCCAACCACGCTCCATTCTAGAGGGCTCTTCAACATTCTTCCACTGAGAGGTCTATGCACTTATTGATCCTTCTGGTCTCCCAAATTTTCAAAAGCCCTAGCATCTCTTCCCCAAATTAAATACCACTTCCACCCGGCAAGGCTCCTCTAACTACCCCAGCCATAGTAGCCCACACCTTGGTTTATTTTTTTCTACAGCTACTACCATCCCACCCTTCACCACTAGCTGCTGCTGCTGTCTCCACAGCCTCGTGCCTTTGTCTCTCTCACTAATGCTATCTTCTTCACCCGTGCCCCTGGAGTCCAGCACAGAGCGAAGGGCTGCATCAGTATTTGCCAAGTGCTTCATACATGGAAATTCATTTGTCTACTTTCTGTTGCCATTGAGCTTCTACTCAAAGATTAAAATAGCAAGATTTTATTATATCTCTCACTATTCTTTAATATGCATCCCTATGTTTGAAAGCACACACAGACTTTTAAGCTCAAGGGCTCAGTGTGTCATCTGTTATATAGGTACTGACTACCATCCCATCCACATTTAGTTCTAAATTTATCTCCCAATGGATTGAATATAAGAATTGTTATACATTACTTTTTGGTTTGTTTTTATTACTTTGAAAATTCACTTATCACATTAAAGGCTCCAAAAACATTAACAGTAAGGAAATCTGATTAACTTTATTTAACCCAAAATTAGATATTTAACAGCAGAATCATTTTCTTTTTTACCAATAAGCATCCCTGCTAACTAATATTCTTCATAATAAACTTTGGAAATGATTTTCTACATAAATGTAGAATTCCCACATTATTTTCTGTCTTTATTTCTTTCTTTATTTGTTTAGCATAGGGTTTCACTGGGCAGCTCAGACTCATAGGGATCCTCCCGTCTTAGCCTCCTCAGCACTGGGATTAGAGGCTTGCACCACCATGCCTGGTTTTGGTGGTCAGGGCTAGCGCATGTGGTACCAGGGATCAAATACATTATTTTATTTCAGAAGCATTCAGTAGGTTCAAAACAGAGAATAACAATCTGTATTTGAAATGCTGACAGTGGGAGTGCAAAATCAACTAATTCAGACTTATCTATTTACCTCTGTTGTCTTATAGATAAATAATCACCATCAATGATGTTACCAAGAAATCAACCCAAACCTGAGTAACTCTAAAACATCAAATTTTACCACAGACATAAACAAAACTCATTTGACTTCATTTGCAATAGTAAAGAGGCAAAGACTCAGGCACATTTAACCATCTTTAAACACAAAAATTGGAAAAAAGTTGTTTTCTTTCCCATTCCCAAAATTATGGGTCTTCACAGGACCCTTCCTGCCAAAGTCAGGGGAAAGGTGTATACTGAAGGCAACAGAAAGTCAAGGGCCTGCATATAGCTCAGCAGATTAAAGTGCCTGCTCAGGCAGAGCCAGGGGTCAGGGGCGTTGGTCCCAGCCTGCCCTGCCAGCCCTGCCCCTGGGGCAGGCTGAGACAGCTATTCAGACCGGGCATGGTGGCGTGCCCCTGTGTTCTCAGAGCTTGAGAGGCTGAAAACCAGGAAGGATGACTACAAGGCCCATCTGTGTAGTGAGACCATGTAGACCCTGTACTAACAGAGAGAGAGAAAGAGAGAGAGGGAGGGAAGGAAGGAAGGAAGGAAGGAAGGAAGGAAGGAAGGAAGGAAGAAAGAAAGAAAGAAAGAAAGAAAGAAAGAAAGAAAGAAAGAAAGAAAGAAAGAAAGTCATGTGAGTACAAGCAAAAAAAGTCACACTTCTATCATTTACATGAATTCCAGAGTTAAAAAATATAGGATGAAAAAAATATATATATAGGATGGCTGAAAAAAATTTTAAAGATTATAACATAGAGATATAAACAAAAACAGCATTAGAAACAATATGAGATTTCATTAAACAAAGTAATAGGAATTCAACAATGGTTGTTTTCTTACAGAATGCTATCTTCAATTTAGTTGGTCACATTACCGGATATAAATGTGTAAGATTTGTTTAAAAAAAAAACTAAAAAACAGAAAACAATAACAAAGAAGCTATAAAAATTCAAGAGTAAAAAAAAAATTACAGTCAAAAAAAAAAAATTAAGCATTAACTGCTCCTTTCAAAAGACCAGCAGAAATTGACAAAACAATCATCCAAATTACTCTACATATATACGCAAATATACCTTTCTCCATTCTTATATTTGTCCTTTTCCTCATCCCAGTTTTTCCTTCCCATTCAATAACTTCTTTCTGTTGTACCTTATAGACTTTCATTACTTTCAAAATCTCACACTAGCAAGATAATAACATGTTTGCACATGTGGGTCTAATTTATTTCACTTACCAATATAGACTCTAGCTGTATCCACTTATCTAAAAAAAATCTCAAATTTATCTTCTTTTGTAGCTGAAGAATACTCCATTGTATAAAAACACCATATCTCTTTTATCCATTGCCCAGTTGATGGGCATATGGGTTGTTTCCAAGATATGGCTATGATAAACTGCAGAGCTATAAACAGGGGTGCACATACAACAAACTCTGTGATATGATATTTTCATTTCTTTTGGAAAAATACCTAAGAGGGGAACAGCTACCTTGAATGGGGCCTCCGATGCTAGCTTAGCGATTTCCATACTGCTCTATACTGATTTCCATATTGCTTGCACTGGTCTGCACTCCCTCCGACAGTGGGAAGGCTTCCTTTTCCCCACAGCCTCTCCAGCATTAGTTATTGGTTGCCTTCTTGATGATAGTCATTCTTTCCGGCATAGAGTGGTATGTCAGTGTCATTTTAATCTGCATCTCTTTCAAGACCAGTGATGTTGAACATTTTTGCATATATTTATTTGAGGATGGCTGAAAAATAATGGATAAAATCTATGTCTTTTTCTGTGATTCAAGACAGAAATTGGGACCTTCCTATAAGTGAAACGTCAGTACTAATGCAAGAATAAGATCAGGAAGTTGTAGAAGGAAGTGGTCTGAGTAGCCAGAGGAGAAAAGCATACTGGACAATGGCTCAGAACCAGAGAACATCAGGAAAAGTGTTTGGCTCAGAGTCAAAGCAATCACCACCCCATCCCTCTGGGATAAAGTTAAACTGGTAACCTCAACCCAGAAAATGCTCTTCATGGGGGTCAGCTAGATATATCAGCATAGAAAACACCATGAGCACTATATGCTTCTGGGCAATGCTCTTTTACACAGAGAGTGAAGCCTTTACAAACTCTTTCTATTCATCTTCTATGTTTCTTTGCCCAAGTGAAATAAAGAGCCTTACTAATTATATCAACTTTGAAAATAAATTAAAAAACCTATAAAAATAAAAAAAAGATGTATCAGCAGATTAAAGTGCCTGCTTAGGGAGAAGTAGGGCCCAGGGTTGGATCCCCCATCATGCTGTGCCTGCCCTCCCCCAGGACATGCTGAGATAGTTGGATTGAGTCTAGGCGTGGCGGTGCATGTCTGTAATCCCAGGGCTTGCAAGCCTAGTAACAGGAGAATCACTAAGGAGAAGAGGAGAAGAGAAGAGAAGAGAAGAGAAGAGAAGAGAAGAGAAGAGAAGAGAAGAGAAGAGAAGAGAAGAGAAGAGAAGAGAAGAGAAGAGAAGAGAAAGAAAGAGAGAGAGAAAATGTTCTTCAATTTCATCAAGAGGGGTTCAAGGAAGGGGGGAAAAAAGTCTAGATTTATCGTGTAAAAGTACAGATTCCATATGACTATAATCACTGTGTATATCTAAAATATACCAATGGGGGCCAAGGAGATAGCTCAGTCAAATAAGTACCTGTCTGGCAAGTGTAAGATCCTGAGTTCAATCCCTGAAACTGCAAAAAAAAAAAAAAGTACCAATAAACTTAATTTAAAAATATGTAAAATAATGAAATAGAAAGCACCTGAAAAAAAAATTTATTCTTACCAATAGCCTTTTTTTTTTTTTTTTTTTTTTTTCAGTACTGGGGATTTAGTAATCATATTTTGTGCTTCTATAAATATGGGTAAAGGAATGAGAGAATGGAAGGAAAAAGAGGGACACAAAGCTTCTGTGAGGAAGGGAGAAGGAGTTGAGGGGTATGCAGGGAAATAGGAAAAAAAGAAGGATTTTTTTGGGGGTGCTGGTTCAGGCTGCCTTAAGGGTAAGTCTGGTATGGGTCATCTACTGGGACACATTCAATATGATGAATGTGACCAATACATGTGATGAATACATACCAATAAAACTAAGGTTAAAAACACTAAACTGAGCTCTACTGATTGCAAATTCAAATTCATAAAAATTCAGACATTAGATAAGTTTACAGAGATTATAACAAGTATAAGCCTATGATACGCAGAATAACAATGGAAAGAAGATGGAAGGGTGGAAATGGAGCCATCTGTTTCGCAACTCTTCCAGCACCAACTCTTACTCCCCGCGTCACCTGCAGCATTAAAGCCTTGATGGTCCCGCACGAGCACAGGTGATGCATCTCAGGCACGCTGCGCTTCCTCACGCCACCTTCTCAGCTGAAAATGGCCTACCCCTCCCCCCCGAACAGCGCAGAGGTGTGCGGCTAAGTCCTGTTCACCTTCGTCACACCCAGCTCCGTGACGCTTCTCCTGAGACCCTCTCCTTCTCAACTTGAACTGATCGTATGACTTAGCAGTCACACACGTGCCACAACAGTCTGTGTTGGGTGATCTCCTGGCTGACGGCTCGCCCGTCGGGCCTGTATTCCTAGCATCTGCCACAGAAAATAGTAAGCAGTGATAGGTAAATCGTTTATTTCTTTTATTTTATGGTTTCAGGGATCAAACTCAGGACCTTGCCAGGCCGGTGCTTGTACACTAAGCTGTCTCGCCAGACCAAGTTGAGAAGGATTTTTGGGGGGAGGGGGGGCTGGTTCAAGCTGCCTTAAGGGCAGGTCTCGTATGGCACAGGGAGCTGGGGATTAAACCGTGGTCCCCTGTGCCTGACTGAGTTTGCCTAAGCAGGTGCTTGAACTACTGAGCTAACCTGCAAGCCCCCTGTAAATCGTGTTTAGGTAGAAGAAATAATACATGAAAAATTAATATGCCAAAGAAAAATAAAAGATGCAAAAACGTAGTAATCTGACTAAATTCAGCAAATAATCAGAAATCATGGGACCTATTGCTTACTGCCTTATGATTTATACTTTAACCGACATGCTAATTGTTCTAACTGTCCCCTGGAACTGCTGTCTGTTCCTCTGGTCCTGAATGAATCCCAGGGTTATTTTCTTAAAGAGAGAGAGAAAAAAAGCAAAATGATACAGAATTTCAAAATAAGATGATATGAAATTAACAATAGTTATATCGCATAGTTATCTTCAAAGCAGTTGCTCAGTGTAAGAAATTCAAAGAGTAAACAAGATTCAAAAGGTACAGTAAATATTGTGGAAGGGCAAGAAACTGCTCAAAGAGAAAGAACGGCTTGGATGGGGGAAAAGAGAAAAGAAGGAAGGGAAAAATAGTCCAGGATTATTTTTATACCTCTTCTGTTCACACTACTGAGATGTTTAGTGCTCCAGTAGTGAAACTCTCAGCAAACTGCAGGGCCAGTACGATGGGCACAACGTCATCCGTATACTGACCTTTGAACATAACTGCCACGCTTGCTGCAAAGATCACACATATGCAATGGCCCCCTGCGGCCATTTGAACCTTAGGATCAGACAACAAACTATGAAATCTCCAGGTCTGCTGGGTAGGAAATGGTGTTAATTGTGGTGCTCTGCTCTTAGCTTCTATGGCTTAAGCACAACCAGATTTGTTAAAATGAAAAGTTATTGATTTGACTTTAATGCTGATGGGAAGAAGCAAAAACTGGGTCCCAAGATGGGGAAATGTAGATCCCTAATGGGCATTAGAAAATATACCACAGAAGTAGGTTACAGAAATGTCATTTTCATGCCAAATTAAAGGTAAACATAATTATGTCTAACACATCAAAAGTATGTAATTAAATACACTCTTTGAGGCAAAAATATGCAGGCAGGCATAACTAATTTTAACCTATTTCATAATAACTACATTATTTATTTATTGAAAAGTGTCAATCAAAAACATTAAACTCTTTCTTGTTTATTAGGAAAGCTTAAAACTGCTTGTGATTTTCATTGCAATTCATCCCTGGTTTCCTGTTCTGGGAAATATATAAGCCTGTGATTATTTTGATAGTTAAAAAAAAAAAAAAAGAACAAAAGGAAATTTGAAATAAGGAGTGGTAGTGAATGAAGATAAAGCCTGGTGAATTGTGATGATGTTCCCACAAATAAAATGTTGGGATTGTGACCAGGTATAAAGCCATTCATCAAACTGACACACAGGCCTTCACTTCCTCAATCCATCCACCCCTCTGTAATGAAGGATTCCATGGCTGTGCTGCTCTACTCAGCAGTGGAGGGCGAGCTGTCACTTGTCCCCGTGTAAGCAAGAGATAGGGGGAGTTAGGCAAGTAGGGCAGAGGTCCTGAGTAGTTAACCTAAACTGAACTGAGGTAGGGACTTAAATAAATTAGCATCCAAGAACATACTGTCCTGGCAGAAGGCAAGAGACAAAGAATTGATCCTTACCCAGAGGGGAGAGAATTTGGAGAAAGTCAAATGTCAGGGAAGCGATTTGCACTCTGGACTGCAACCAGGAGCATCCCTGCTTGCCATCATGTACGCCGATAGCGAATACTGCCCAAAAACGCAATGGGCCTAAACATCTATGGTGTCTGCCTTAGGGACCACCCCCTCCAAATAGCAGCTTCTCTCTTACTTTTTCTCATAAACATGCATTAGCCATCCCTGACCACTTGCTGTTTTCTGTTTTGCTGACTTCAGCTTTCTCGTTGCCCCTACAGAAAGGTGGGAGAGCTAAATAAATCTAATTATACCAAGCAGCAACAATTCAATCATGAGGCTGACACTCGGCTTTGTACAGGAGCCATCAAGAAAGCCTGGCAGAAAGCAGACCCCAAAACCTCCCAGAAGGGACTCTGCCATGACTCAAAGCATCCCATGCCAGTTCTCTCAAAAAGAAGAAAAACCCAAAGATAAGAGGAATTGAACTTGAGAGACATAAAGTCATGCTCCAAATTGGGAAGGCAATTTCACACTCCTCAAAGTAGTTCACATTTATATGCATAGAGCACTCTGTGCTGGGCACTAAAATGTCCCATTTCTGAAAGTCAGGCAAACTGAAAAGTGGAAGAATTCCAAAAGGGTAAAGATGAAAAATTAAAGAAAAAACAAGATTAGGCTTGGAGCAAAGAAAGAACCACATAAACATGGGCTCTGAAAGTAAACTTGGTATCTAGATCTAGTAGAAAACAGAAAGTGGGGTGACACTCAGTCCTACAACCCTAACAAATGTCCCCCAGAAGACATAACTTCTACTTCAGGTCATAAAAGAATACCTGGAGCTGCACCCAACTTTCTGCCTTAATCTATGGAGGATCACCTGAGCAACACTTCTTGAAAAAAGAGCAATAGTCTCTCTTTTGGCTGAGCCTAACCCTGTTGTCTTGTACTGATAAGTACAGAGCTAGCTAGGACTTTTCCTTATCCTTTCAGTTGGCTTTAAGCAATGCATATCAGTCTAGCAAAGGTGCTAATGGTAGTCTTTGAAGGTGACACTTGCGCTTCCCTGGTAATTACAATCTGCTGTTCTTTGATACTGAGTCAGGCCAAGATGAGACAGAGTCAATGCTCCATGCTATTGGATGGGAGATAGAGCCTTGAGATAGAGGCTGTGGCTTCCAGGGGCTTGAGAGATTGCACATCAGAGCTGAAGCACCCACCCCAAAACATTAGCTACTGTCTCAGTTGTGTCATGCAGATTCCTCTCTGCATGTCCTCCTCTCTGCATATTGCAGAGTGAATGCTGGCCCCCACCCAGCCCAGCTCGTGGCACTCGTCTACTTCCTGCATTCTCAAAGTCAGTCATCCTCAAGCCACTCCTCCTTCATGACTGAATAAAACCAGGATTCAGCCCTGGGCTGAGGCCTTTGTTTTGGATAGCCATCACCATGGCTGGAGTTAGGATCCCTTGGCTCCCCATAACTATAAATATGTTTTAGTGTCTTTATTCTCACAGCGGATTGCTTGGAATTAACTTGACAGGATTTCAATAATTTATCCATGAGATTATAAAGATGAACTTCCTGGACCGAGACAAGGATCAGAAAGGGCTCTGTGCTAAACAACTAAAAATTCAGATGAAGGCCCTATTTTTAGACACTAGACATCAGGCAATGGAAAACAATCCCTAAAAGAAAGGAAACCCTTGGGACAAGCTCCTGCTTGCCTTGGGATGCTTTCTAGACTGATGGATCTCCCAAATAGCAAGGTTTCCCTGAGCTGAATGAGGACAGAGAGATTGAATCTCACAGCCACTAAAGAGACTGGACTGTGTAGGTTGGACACTGGAAACAAGATGGGCCAGGAAGGGGGCAGAACACGCATAATGCACTGAGAGGTCTCCACAGGCCCCTGGTTGTGACCTGGGTTCACGTGTACTGAGCTGGACTGAGGGAAAGCCTTGCAGAAAGCTGAGGCTGGAGGTACCCAAGGTGCAACCTGCTGGGAGATTCTGGGGCTCTGAACTACCAGGACACAGACCTCACCTAATACGCTAGCATTCAGTTAAGACCACACGTAGGCCAGACCTTGGGTGACAGTAAAGGTGTCACAAAATAAAGTGAAGGTCATCCCCCAGGACTCTGGGCAAAATCTAAAACAGAGCCATCCAAACAGAGAAGACAATCAGGTCTGAGAGAATGAGGAAATTTCATCATTGTCTTAATGGATGGCCACAAGCGAATTCAGTTTCCTCTCAACAAAGACAACATACTCCAGATTCCCTACAAGAAATTACTTTACACATCCAAGTTACACTGAAAAATTATGCAGCAGACAAAGAAGGAAAATGTGACTTGTAATAAAGAGAAATAAGCAGCCAAGATAAAAAGACCAAGGGATGACCCAGATGTAAAAATGAGTATACAACATTTTAAAGTAGTTATTATAAATATATTCTAGGTCTTGGAGAAAAATACAGACACATGAGAGAACAGATGGAGAAATCTCAGCAGAAATATAAAAATATAAGAGAACCAATCCTAGTAATAAAAACTAATACATTTTAAATGAAAATATACAAAGTAGGCTTAGTGGAAAATTAGAGACTACAATAGAGAACCAATTAACTTAAAGACAAACCAAGAAAAAAAAATGAAAATAAGTCTCCATGAAGAAGGCTCAGTGATACCAAGTTGTCCAACAAGCACTATTATCCATAAGAGAAAAGAACAGAATTAAAAATATTTGGAGAAAATGAACCAATGATTGAAATATATTTGCCCTCACATGTTATGATAATAAATTATAGAAAACTCAACATACAGTATCTTACTTCAGGATTTACTACAAGTCTACAGTTACCAAGTATTACAGTTTACATTCCAAAGCCTTATATTTTCCTAGGTGAGGAAACTGGAACATGGGGGCGCGGTGCTCCTCAGTGGATTAGCCCATGGGTGAGTTTATAACCAAAAATAATGACAGGAGATGGAGCATGGTCGGGGGGGGGGGGACCACTGGGGCTGTGGACAGGGAGGGCCCGCCTCCTTCCCTCTGCCCTTGATTATTCTCTCTACCTTCTGCTGCCATTCATGATCCATTTCTCCTCTGCAGGGCAACTCTACCATGCCACCCTGCCTTGACCATGGAAAGAAGCCTCAGCCAACTGTAATTCAAAGTAAACCGTCCTCTTCTGGGCATCAGGTATTTTGGCCCAGTGATAGTAAACTACCTAAGACATCAAGACAGACTTTACATGAGGGGAAACTATTGTAGCAGAATATAATACAGAAAAGTTCCACACATTTATTATTAATTAATGGAACTTTGGCCAAAAAAATCAAGGTAATACAGTGTACAAATAGGTCTTTTCAGGGAATGACAGCACAACCGAGGTACACACACCTGACCCTCAAACCTTTTCTCATATTTTAATAAGCCAAAATGAATCATAGACCTAAAGGTATAATCAAAATTTTAAAGGTCTGACTAAAAAGGTTGGGAATAATATTTTTAATCTAGTAGTAGGCAAAGAAAGGATCTTTCAAGAATAAACCAAAAATGATGTTTTAAACTGATACCCTGAATTTTGTTATAATTAAGGACTCTATTTCATTTAACTACTATTAAGAAAATAGCCAGCTAAGCTGCAAATTGAGAGAAAATTTTGACTATTATTCAGTTATGTACATATATGTAATAAGACTTTTTCCCAGAATATACAAATAACTCCAATTTAATAAAAAAGTGAACAATCAAAAAGAGCAAACTGCATGAATAGATGCATCACTAAGAACATATAAATACAAATGTCAAGAATTCACAAAATGGTATGTTCAATATCATTATCCATCAGAAAAATGCAAGTGAAAACCACAATAAGACGCTATCACGTGTCCACCAGAATACTAAAGTTAGAAGACTTGACAATACCAAATGTTCATAGACAACTGAAACCTTGCACACTGCTGAATGGAGCATAAAACAGTACAACCCTTTCCAGAAATTATCTAAATATTCTTAATAAAATTCAGCATAAAACACAACCTGTAATTCACCAGTAGGTATCTTCCCAAAAGAAATGAAAATCTATGTCCACAGAAACTTGTTCACAGCTTTATTTCTAGTAGCCAAAAAATGTTCCCACACATGTAAAAACAAACTGTGTTAAACTTACACAACTGCACAGAAAATATTTTTAAAATTGAATGAAGTGATGATCCATACAACATGGCTTGCTCTCAGAAACATGCTTAGGGAAAGAAGTTAGACACACGAGTAAACCCTATGGTTCTAGTGACAAAAACAAAGCTGATATACGTTGCATGAGTGGTAACAGAAGTTCCACAAGTAACTATAAGAGGCAGAAGTTCAACTTGCGCCGCAACAAATTCACAGCTCTTCACTGAAGCACTGCTTATATCGATAGGCTGTTTGTCAAACCTCATCCAACTGCACTCACAGTACATGCATTTCATGTCACGTAAAATTTGACCAAAGAAAACCCAACACAAATCTGAGATTTTTGTTGATTCTAACATCCTATGGATATTAATTTCTAACACCAAAGGATAATACAAAGTTTAGTTACTTTTTTGAGGTATTGGGATTTAAAACCAGACCTTTATACTTTGCTCTCACCCACCGCCATCCTTTCCTTTTTTTGAGCCCTGGTCTTGCTGAAGTTATCCAGACTGGGACCCAACTGGAGATCTTGCCTCAGCCTCTCAGAGCACTGGGATTATAGGCAGGAGCCACCCTAACCAGCTTTAGTAAAAGGTTTATACAATCTGAAGAGAAACCAGAGTATACCCCAACCAGCTTGAGGTTGAGGCTTAATTACTTTTCGGTAACTAGATAACAATATAACTTCATCAGCATATAGTGCTACCGCCTCACCAAAAGTTTGTGAGAAAAGCAGGAGACTTAGGGGAGGTGAGAAGGAGGAGTAGAGAAACTGAACGAAGGGCAGGCAAGAAATAACTTGGAGATCTATTTGTTGGCATCACTGTCTCCCACCCACACCTATTTTTCTGATGACATCTCTTTTAAATTGAGTGAAGAAATAGAGATTTTCTCAATTGATGAATCTTTTATTTCATTTTTTTAATTTTATTTTAGGGAAGGATCTACAGAGTCTACAGGGTCTCACTAAGTAGATTGGACTCATAGTGATCCACCTTTACAGCCTCCCAAGCATTGGGATTACAGGCTGGAGCCACCACACCTAGTCTCAATTGCTACCTCAGTGTGCCCTGGGGTGGGACCCACAAAGCAGGCCAGGGATAGAACCCTAAGCCCCTGTGCCTGCTTGCAGGCACTTTAATGCACTGAACTATTTGGCCAGCCCTTCAGTAGAGGAATCTTACTTCCCAACCCCACTGCAAATTGCTTTGATCTTTAAATATCTCACTTCCTTTGACTAAGAAGTGTTTCCCTCAAAGCTATGAGGCATTTCCAAACCCCCAACTTAACAGAACTTGCGATTTCTTTAAATAAGGTCTACATTGCTCTTTTAAGGTATCAGAAATCTCAGGTGTGGAATGGGTAATGATTCTAGCTGAGCTGCAGACTTCAGTGTTAAGAAAGAAGGAAGGCCCCTTGCCCAGATGGCCCAGGGCAGAGCTGGCTCCAGATGCCAAGCTAGCACATTGGCACGAACATCACATTTTGCAGAACCCACAAGTGCTGCACAGAGTAAAAAGCTTCCGAGAATGCAAGCAGGTACCATATGCCAGCAAAAGTGTATCTTGTGTTAAGGGGCTGGTGAGGATCCTTTGCAAGGTAGCTTGCAAGGAAGCTTTAAAGTGACATTTACTTTGGATTTTTTTTTTTTTTTTTTTTCCTTTTGGGTATAAGAATTAGGGAAAGTGAAAGAACATGTGGCTACAGCATTGAGTTTCACTTAGAAAAGCATGTCCATGGCTTTGGAGATGCTGTATAAATTTTTAAAAACCTTCAGCAGACAATAAAGCCACTTACTTAAAATAATCTGCTCAAAGGTCAACTTTCTAGTTCACAGCATCATGTTAACAATGGCACAGTCACAAACTAGAATAGAGGGCACCGTGGAGTATGGAGTCTCCAGGGTTCTCGGAGAAACCCTGCCTTGGCATGGGCCACCCTAACGTACAGGCTGTCACCCGGAGCCTTGGCAGCTTCACAATGTAAGGACACTGCCCCTCCCCATACCCTGGGGGGGAAAGAACCCAGAAGAGATTAGAAAACCACAAAAGCAGACCATTCCACTCTCATGTGAAGCCCTTCAGACTGACAATGGCACCTGGAGAAGGTCAGGTATCAGCTTAAAGTGCCAGATAATACTAGAATGAATTGGACCTGTTTGTATCTAAAAGTAACCAATACCCTGCAGTGTGCTCAGGATGCCCTTCAAGGACAGAAAAGAGTCATTCAAAATAGCAAACTTGAAGGGTAGGGTTACGAAAAAAGGAAACCATTTCACGTATACACAGTACTGTTTGTTTACTTATTTATTTGTTATTATTTTTGTATTTAATACAGAGCCTACAGGGTCTCACCACACAGATTGGACTTGTCCTGATTCTCCTTTCAGCCTTCCAAGCACTGGGATTACAGGCTCGTGCCACCATGCCCAGTCTTGGTTACTATCTCAGTGTGACCTGGGGGATGAGGTCAGCACAGCACTCCAGGGATTGAACACAGTCCCTGTGCCCGCCTAAGCAGGAGCTTTAGTCTGTTGAGCTATCTGGCTGACCCTCACAGTCCTGTTTATACTGAAAACAAAAGTTTAAGGGCTGGGGAGATAGCTCAGTAGAATAAGCACTTGCCTGGCAAGCCCAAGGCCCTGAGTTCAATCCCCAGTTCCGCCAAAAAAAATTAAAATAAAATAAATAACAATAAAAACAAAAGTTTGTATTATGAAAAAAAAAATCACTTTAATGATTTTCTCCTCACAACTGGAGAGGAAAATGAAAAGAAAAAAACCTCACACTAGCACAGAGTATCCAGAAATTCTAACATGGTAGAAAGATAAACAACCATTGTTAACTTTCTGTTCTTGTTCTGAAATTCTGTACCCTATGTATGTCACACTGTTTCTACTTTTGGTTTTGCTATATGTTTTTGTTTATACTCTTTAAAATAAAGTGAAAAAATAAATAAAAATAATTTTTAAAAAAATGCATAGGTTGTAGTGACAATTCCACACTACTGGTGGTCACTTCTGGTGATCCTAGCCAAGTCTGAGGCCTCGAGCTGCAGATCAGCTTGGCCTGCTGACCCCGGACAACTCTCTTACATTTCATAAGCATCTCACAGCCAGGAGGGTCAGGGCTGAAATTGATCATTATCGACTATTGCTGTAAACCTCCTGCTCAGGCTCAGCTGGTTCTCCCAGCACCCACTAATCACTTTCCATAGCCTTCTCCAGTGTCTTTGACTTACTCACTTCTAAACTCATACTAAGAGTCACTGCATCTTAGAAACCTAGCTTCAGTGAGTGCTACTCTGACTGTACTGTAGAGACTATCCCCAAGAAGAAAATACTGAGAAGTATGTGAGCTTAGGGCAGGGGTCTCATTTTCCACGTGTAAGCATTCTCTGTGCTAAGCACAGTGCCTCCTGCAACCCTTTTATAAATGAAAGTTAAAGGATAAATGAAGGTACCATTGAATAGGTGACCTTTGTCAATGGTCTCTTACACAGAAGTCTGACATACCCTATTTGAGGTCAATTTTTTTATTTTATTTTATTTTATTTTGGACAGGGTCTACAGGGTCTCACTACGTAGATCAGACCCATTAGTGATCTTCCTATTTATAGCCTCTCAAGTGCTGGGATCGCAGGTGTGCACCACTGTGCCCAGTCCCAGGTGCCATCTCAGCATGCCCTGGGGGCAGGGCTGGCACAACAGGCCCAGGGATCAAACTCCCAGCCCCTGTGTCTGCTTAAGCAGGCACTTTACTCCACTGAGATATTTGGCTGGCCCCTATTTGAGTCAATCCTATGGCCTGCTATATGAATTTAAGTAAGTGATGTGGATTTTTCTTTTTTATTTCTTTTTTTTTTTTTTGTCAGAACTGGGGATTGAACTCAGGCCCTTGAGCTTGCCAGAGAAGAGCTTATTCCACTGAGCTGTCTCCCTGGCCCTTGGATTTTTTTCTTATGCTTGCATATCATCATGTTTAATGGACAGAATCATTCAAGATTTGCTTTCAATGGTACTCCTAATTCCATATCATGCAGAACCAGTAAAAGAGGGGTAGGATAGTTGAGTTGATCCTAAGAAAGAACTTCTGACAGAGATTTTAAAAAAGTAGGAATGTTCAGGTTTTTTTGTTCTTAAGGAATTTTCAGGAAGAAAACAGGCATATCTCTCTTCAAATGGCTCAATCATGCCTATAAAATGAGGAACCAGGTTTGACAGCTTTTTAACTTTTCCACCTTTTCTACTTCTTAACTACTACAATACAGAGGCACCATAGAGAAGCTCCTCATCAAAGATAACAAGGGAAAGCTTTCCAAAGAACTTCCAACTTGGCACCCAAGATATAGCTTCCTCATGAAAACTGTCAAGTTACAGCAAAAGAATCAAATAATCTCTGACAGCAAAAAGAAGGGCCAAAAGAGAGAACTTTGTGGCCTGAGTCCCTAGAACTCAGAATAGCTCAGAACTAGCCTGCTCTCAAGAATCTGAACACCAACTAACTGCTCCTTAGGTATGCAGTCTGCCTAGGGCAGCCTAGCCCCCCCCCCCCCCCCCCCCCCCCCCCCCCTTGGCACTGACTAGAGGCTGCAGATAGCCGCTCTATTAGGTGAAATTGGTGAGGTGATCGCTGGTTTTCATTTGCAAGCTACATGCATTCCCACCTTCCAGGTAAACCATTCACCAAGACTTTAAAACTGCCCTGGGCCACTCTCATGAGGCATTCTCAGAAAGTATTCTACCAACAGTCAAGAGGCAAGACAAGAAGTAAAGAAAAATCAAATGATGAACAACTCAAGAAAAATCAAACAATGTTAACCATATTATACCCAAGATTTATAGTAAGAAAAAGTTAATGAGTTTCTAAATTTATCTAATAGAAATATAGAGGAGGGGAGGTGTCCTATATCTATTTCATACTATGAAATTCTCCCAAAGCCATCAGTCTGACTAAACTGATTAAGTGTGAAATCTTTCTTCCTGAACCAAATTTAAACAAGAAAGAGAGTCAAGGAAATACTGTAAGACTATCCCACAAACATTAACATTCTGGCTCTCTGCAGTCTTTATTCCCAACAAAAGGCACCACACAGAAGGACAATCTTTTCGGGTTTGTGATGATTGGACCCTAACTCCTGATTCTCAGATGTAAGAACTACCATATTTTGCTTACTAGTGGAAACACAGAAAAAAAAAATCTAAGTCATTACAGGTGAATCTAGGTATTAATGCTATGATGAAAAGAAACAACACCAAAGGAGTACAGGCATGTATATGTAACTATTTCTATAAGATACATCAAACACTCAAAACTCTTAATTTGGTTTAAAAATTGAATACAATAGATTTTTGCTCAGTATTGGTGAACAGAATAAACTGTCCTAATTTCCATTTTTCATTTTTTGCCATGTGATGTTAATACAGGATGTTGAAAATACAGCTCAAAGGGTAAAATTCATTTTATAAATTTGATGTTTGGTCTATAAAATATTAAGTAGTTGCTAAAACTACTTCTCTTTTAAAATGGTAACTGTAGCAATGATTATGTGGACCACAGTAAAATGATTCTAACTCTAACCTCCATCAGAGTTGCTCTACTCCATTTACCAGGAGAAGCATTTGACAAAGGCCTATAGGTACTAATTGATTTCTTTGTGCCACAGCATAGCTGAAGATGGATGTATTTGAGGCCAGAGAACCTAAAAGAAGAACTGATCAATGGCAGGTTTAAGCAGATCACCACAGACAAAATTACAGGCTCCAGATTCACATATTGAAGCCCCAGCTCCCAATGTTATGGTTTTGGAGGCAGAACTTTAGAGAAGTAATTCAGTTTAGATGAGGTCAGAAAACTGGTGCCCTCAGACAGGCTCCTAGAACAAGACGTATAAGAGAGTTTGTTTTCTCTGTCTCCTTCAAGACAAACAGGAAGAGCTATGTGAGGACACAACCAAAAGAAAGCCATATACTAGACAATTCTGTTGACACTTTAATCTTTTGACTTCCAGACTCCAGAATGGGGGAAATACCTTCTTTCTGTTTAATCCACCCAAAGTGATATTTGGGGGGGGGGGTTTGTTTTGAAACAATGTCTTACAATGTACTTAAGGCTGACCTTGAACTCACTTTGTAACCCAGACTGGGGTGGAACTAGGTAGTCCTGAGCCTCCCAGGTGCTAGGATTTCTTGTGCCACAAACCCAGCTCAAACTGTGACACTTGGTTAAGCCAACTGCTAACCAACCTATCAGTCCTGCAAGTTTCAGATTGCCGGTTCTCATCCTCCACCCCCATTTCTGTTAAGATGGAAATCTTCCTATGCAATAGTTATTATGTTTCTCAAGACTACAGTATAGAGTTTACTCTATCTCCTGATTTTTCACTCTTCTGACTACCTTGCCTCTGTTATACATGGTATCACTGAATGTCAAACTTCCCAATTACTTTCTCTAAAAAACAAACCCAAATTCTTTCATGTGACAGAGAGTGGGAGAACACCACCATATTATGTGGAGAGAAGGCCAAAAATCACCCAAATCCTTATTTTTATGAACCCTATCAATCAATGCAGGTGGTGGCTTTCCAGCAGTATCTTACTGACACCTTCTGTAGGACCCAATAAAATCATTAAAAGTTCTACAAAGTTCGTCTGTTTGCTTTTAGTTGGTGTCTCCTTCTGCAAGATGAACATGTGGCACTGTCCTATGTCTTGCTAAATTTGTCAATCACTGCTTAATTTTATCTCATCAAATTTTATTAAAAACTATTACTCTCTAATGCTTTTTATCCCATTGTCTTTAGCCATGGGGATTAATACTTTAACATTAAATAACCTTGCTATTGTCTTGCAAACTTAGGAAGGAGAAGAGATAAAAGCACAAAGACAAAGACATGGGTCAGATTAAATTGTGTCTCTTTAGGCTATCTTCTTAGACTCAGGCAAACATATTTGGAAACAAATATGACCACTCCTTCTAAGATTCCAACTACATTTCCAACTCTACATAGAAATCAGGAGAAGACTAGGAGGACCTCACACGTTCAAATGGAACAAATATCCTTCTCCTTAGTATTACCATTGCCAAAAACTGGCCTGCTACTGATAAGAATAACCAAATTCTTTTTTGTTGTTGTTGTTTTTTTTTTTTTGCTCATTCAATAAGTATTTACTGAACACTGTCACTATTGTATAAGGCACAAGAAGAGCCAAGTCCCTACTTCCATTTCACAGTGTGGAGACAGCATTTATTCTACTGGGCCATCTCCCTGGCCCACTTTTATGATATTTTATGATCACAATTTCTTGATACACTGAATAATGCAACATTCTATCTGACTCCTCCAGACTCCTTAAAAATAGCCTTTAAAGTATTTAGTGAATTAATAGGAAAACAAATTTATTTTTTAAGGCATGGGTGCTTGTTATCAGGCTGTTAAGATACAAGAATAGCACTTAAAAAAGTAATGCAAATTCTTCCATGACTCCTGACATTTTGCAAATTTCCATTCACTGAAGCAAATCATCACACCTTTTCAATTCTATCACTAATTAGCATAAAGAAAAGTGTGAATGAGCCACTGCAGACTGACATGAGCACACGTACACATCCCCCATTCAAGACCTTAGGAATTCCTGCCGGGAACATGTACTTGACAGGCTATTTCTGTACAAAATGAATCTGACACTCACTTAGCCTGACAATGCCACTACTGTGAAAAAGCATTTAGCAGACAAGACTTCTAATAGCAGTCCAGCTGACAGATATGCATATTCCATGTGGAGTATAAAATAAAAGTCACCAGCAAAGCTGATGCGAGAGGAAGGTACGGCAGTGCTGTCTGTGGAAACGGATCACCTCGGGGAACCCAAGGAAACGCAGAAGCATCGGCCCCACCTTGTATCCAGAGCCAGTTACAGCTGCGTAGTCTCATTTTTAAAAATAGGGGCATGAGCTTCTTATAGTGAAAGGCATAGTGTGAGCCAGCGGGAGGAGTGGGCATCCCTCCTTGAAATACAGAGACTTCAAAACATGCTTTATGTGACCCTGAGGATTGCAGTTGCTGGTAAAGGGAAGTGCCTCTGCCTCTTGGGACTGGCGTTGATGAATCATTAGTTCCTATCAGAAAAGGCAAATTTATGGGCAGATAATGAAGCACAAACCTCAGGGCCCATAATTACAAATGCTTCTTCCAAGAACTTAGGGAATGCATTTTCACATTTCCTTTTTTTTTTTTCTAAACAGAATCTAAAACAGGAAGATGCATGACCACAGCCATCAGGCTTTCTTTTCTCCAGTCTGAGTTTCCCTGCTTCCGTGCACACACTCTTGCTGAGGGGTACAGTGAGTGCATAGGTATTTAGGCACCCGGCCAGGAAGCAGCGGAGCTGGGAGCACCCTAAAGTGGGATGTGCGTTCGTGCTCCAGGTAAGGACAGTCACTGCTACAGGTCTGCATAGAGAACTGGCTTCTGGGAATGCTCATAATATCTGCTGTCCTACTTCCTTGTCTTGTGACGCAAAAATATAGGGCCAGAGATGATGAAATAAATGGCCCAGCATCAAGAAAGGGCAGAGTAGAAAGAGAACGAACAAAGCCTAAAATAGATACGGACTCACCCCAGAAAGAATGGCTGATAACAAATGTGAGAGGAAAATATAGCAGAGCTGTGTGTGGCAATGGATGTCCTAGGTAACCCAAGGGAGCACATGGACTATCAACTGATACCAAATGCTGAAGGGGCCGTGGGGAAAAAGGAACCCTTTTCCACTGCTGGTGCGAGTGTAGACTGGTGCAGCCTCTATGGGAATCGGTGTGGAGATCCCTTAAGAAACTGGGATTGGAGGTCTCATTTGAACCAACTATTCCCCTTCTGGATATCTTCACAGAATTAGAAAATCAGCCCACAGTGATGTATGTGCACCCATGTTTATGGCAACACAATTTGTAATAGCTAAATATTGGAAACCTAGTAGCCCATCAACAGAGAATGGATAAATAGATGTGGCTTTTTATATAATGGAGTATTACTCAGCCATAAAGAAGAACAAACTGGAGACTTGCATAGGTAATGTAGATAACTCTAAACATACTCATAAGTGAAATAAATCAGACTCACGTGTAAACATTGGATTATCTCCCTAGTATGAGAAATTAAACAAGAAAATAGGATTTGAAACATACAACAGACATTGGAAACTGGGAAAAAGTACAAAATAAAAGACAAACTGTGATGGGAGAAAGGAAAAAAAAATTATATGTCCACACAAGATAGTTAAGATAGTTTTACAGCTAGCTTCTCTTAGTTGCTTGAAAAGAATGTTCTGTGGTAATATTATTTGGACAAGATATCAGGTCTATATTTTGTATTCTGATTAACTAATAGGAAGACAGTACTATGTGATGTATCAACTACTGTAACTACCCTATTAACCTGTTTGGAAAGGTGGAATACATCAACTATTTTAACAACTAACAAATCAACTGTTATAACCATGCTACTAAATTGTTTCATTGCTTTTTTTTTTCTCTTTACAGTAAAAGAAAAAGATATGGACAGTCATAAACTAGTCCAAATTTTGCAGAAAGATACAATGAAAAGAAGTTGATAGAGCTTTCTTAATTTCACAGGTATCCTACAAAGTGTTCATGATATTACTAATGAAAGCTAAAAAGTTTTCAAACTAAAAGTTCCAATTCTTTTAAAACCGCAATCAATGTAGGCTGTTCTACAGAGAAGACTGAACTAGTTTTCAGCTCTTTCTACAGAGGATTCTATAAAAGTCTTTGTTGAATAAACTAATTGAAATGTACACAGCCAAACAAATGTCTATAACACTTTAATGTAGGTTCCTTAAAGGACATGGTAATCACTTAATAAAACTGTTGTATAATTTTCCTGGATATTTTATGATAATGGTAGCATTGTCCATTTTTTAATTTCATTTTTATATTTCCTTTATCATTGTGAATTTTCTATTGGTATACAGTCTTTTATTTGTAACTTTGGGTTTTTTGTTTTTGTTTTTGGCAGAACCGGGGATTGAACTCAGACCCTTGCACTTGCCAGGGAAGTGCTTATTCTACTGAGCCATCTCCCCAGCCCCTATTTGTAACTTTGTAATTTTCCTTTAAGAAGCCCTACAAAATTTTATTTCAAGTTCCACAAAACCTCATTCTGCCTATTAGACTTTTGTCTTCAACATTCCACAGGATAATTACCATTCCTGATACCTAAATAAAAGCCCCAGAGAGAGTCACATGGAGAGAAAACTCTCTCTCAGACTCTGACAGAGAGCAAACCGGTCAAGCTTTGGCTGTGACTCTTCCACATGGATGACACAGACAAAGGATCTACAGAATAAGGTATAGGAATACAAGATAAACCCTGAGGGGACTTCACTGACCTCATCAGAAACAAAAACTACATCTTTTGGTATATAGGTCTTGCTCTATCTAGGTCTTAACCATCCAGTAGAAAAGTATGAAAATGAGGTATATAACACAGGGCCATGACAATAAGTTGGGCTGTAAATGGCTATAGTCGACAACTTCTTCAGATAACTCACTATTGTTGTGGAACGTTGGACTGTGTTGGATTGTGTCGTCAAGTTCAGCCACCTAAATTGGTTGAATGACAATGGAGGGGTATAGAAAGGAAGAATCATGATGTGTGTGTATGGACAGTACAGTTGGGATAGATAACGCTGTGCTTCTACATAATTCTATGAGAGGCAAGATTTGCACTAATGGTGGTTGGACAGGATATTATGTCGGCTTCTAGTACTATGGACAACCACTAGGAAAACAACAAGGTAAAAAGTATTAGTTATTGAATCTTTGATATAATTCAGGTATAAAAAATAAGATACGCAAACAGCTACACTCTTAATTTACTGATAAGAGACATCTGCTATAATAATGTCATGTATGTACCTTGTACAATACTAAAACATTATGAAAAGTTTGCGAAGGTGTCTTAAAACTATCTCATTGATATTTGTACTTCAATAAAATAAAAAATAAATAAAATTTAAAAAATAAATAAAATACAATTGCTAGCTAAATAAATAAATGCCCCAGAAACTTAAAAGCTTGACTTTGCTCAATATTAACCCAAGTAGCTCATTTAAATTTCCCCAAAATTACAAAATACATTAACCTGAAAATTATTAAAACAAAAATTTAATCTACTATTTTTAAATGTATTATTATTATTGTTATTATTTATTGATACAAGATATTGCCAAGCAGCTCAGACTCATACTTATCCTCCTGTCTCAGCCTGCCCAGTGTTGGAATTACAGGTGTGCACCACCTGGTGTGGTTCTAGTGGCCAACACAGAGCACCTGGGCTCGGGGCTGGCACAACACCAGGTACCAGGGGCTGAACCCAGGTCCTTGCACTTGTCAGGCATCACTTAGACTGCCAAGATACCTCCCCCGGCCCTCTAATGTTTTCTTTCATTTGTAAATAAAGCTTCACTGGGAGGCTGAAACAGGAGGATCACTGAGTTGGATACCAGCCTGGGATGCAAAGTGAGCTCAAGGCCAGCCTGAACTGCATGGCAAGACTCTGCCTCAAAAAAAAGGAAGATGCATGAAGTGTGAACATAGGATATCTATAAAATTTATCCTTTAAATTGGATTTTTAGGAGAAATTGCTGATACAGGCTTTCTGAGCTTACCAAACTTCACACCAAACATCCCAAGTACTAAGACTACTACTCCTGTAGCTTTATTCTCTAAATTATGTTCAAGGAATTCCAAATTTTCTAAATCCAAGTAGTTAGAATTTTAGCTAATTATCATAAGTATAATTCTACAGACTAGAATTGGATTCTCTAGTGTTCTTGGTGAAGTGTCTATCTGATTCTAATCTGAGGTTCCCTGTGCAAAACACAGTGAAGCTTATGCTCCATAAGGCCAAAGCATTCAGTGCGCCTTCTCAAGAGCCCCCTGGGCCGGTGCTGACAGCCAGCATGCTGGACGATGTTAGTGTTCTACATCCATCCTATCTGGTCACACTCAGAATGACGTTAGGCTCTGTACACTGTGTTGAGTATACCAATTACTTTTTTATTTCAGTGCTGGAGACTGAACCCAGGGACTTCCATATGCTAGGCACACATCTAGTACTGAGCCACATCCTCCACTCTTTCTTCATGCTAGTTTTGTCATAGGCTCTCACCAAATTGCTCAGGCTAGCCTAGGATTTGCATTCCTCCCACCTCAGCCTCCCAGGTAGCTGGGATGACAGTTTATGCTGCCAGGCCTAGTACACCAATTTCATTTTTGTGAAAGAAGCAAAAATCTGCAGGAATAAAAAAATATTTTAAAGTGATTTTATTAGGGCTGGTGAGACAGCTCAGTGGACTAAGAGCTTGCTTAAGCAAGGCCAAAGATCAAGGTTTGCTTCCCAGCACCACATACAATGCTGGTCCCACCCGAGGGTACACTGAGCCAGCCACGAAGACCTGGCGTGATGGCGCAGGCTTGTCATGCCAGCTCTGGGGAGGTTGAAGCCAGGAGGACCTCTGTGAGTCCGAGCTGCACAGTGAGACCCTGGACCAAATACATTTAAAAGAAAAGTAAAGAAAAGAAATAACAGCATTGCTTGCTAAGAATCCTCTGCCCAGAAAGTTGATTTAAATTCTGTCCTAAAGCCTTGGTCAAGGGTGCAAGAGCCAGAGAACTTGCAGGAGAATAGGGTCAGAAGCATCGTAGAGGAGGAGTTAATCACTATTTTTAGGAACTGTAAAAACTGTTCCATTTTAGAACAATATCTCTTTCTCAGTTGGAAATATCACAGACCAAGCCCATGAATGTATTTCATTGTCCATAATTACATACTGCACTCTTCTTACATTGCATTTAAAAGGAAAATAAAAAAATAATATTGTCTTCATACACGCAAACACATGGGCATTCACAGACAAAAATATCCTCAGAGCTCTTCCTCTCCACAAGGGATGGTTCTGACAGCTATTCACTTTTTTCCCCCATGTGATATACATCACTTTCTCTAGCTTTGTTTTTCAGCCTAGTCTTCACATAACAGGGACAGACTCCTGGATTCATTGCTAGTATATCTTAAACATCATCATTTCAACAACTTGCTGACGTTTCTCTTAATGAAGAGACCTTAACTGTCAAGGCTGCAAGCAGCTGATGCCAGCGGTCATAAAAACACCAAAGGATGGAGGAGAAAGACTCAGTCAAAATTCAGACTCACGAGTTCTAAATCTTAACCTCCAAAGCTTTCCTTGGTTCTTTTCATTAAGTCACAGTTCATTTTAATACATGTTGCTATATTAACAGAACTGTTCTCTAGAGAAAATATAGTCAGTTGGCTGAGTACAGGCAACATGCATATGTGCACCTGACGGCACCAGGAGGTTATGCTTCTTTGCTTGTTCGTTTGTTTTGACAGCCGGTCCCTGGCCTTTCAACACCTCTCTTTTTCTCCTTTTACACTTTCTACTCTGCTCTAAGACCTAGAAGTATAAGCAGAAGCCATGAACAATGTCTGTCATGATGAGTCATAGAGTGGGAAATACTATGGAGGAAAAAAAAAAAAAAAGAGGGCAGGGGGTGGCAATGATGCTAAGGGTGAGATTGTCGTGTCATTTTATAGAGCAAAGTCCAGGAAACACTCCTTAAAAATGTAACATTTTTCCAGGGACTTCATGACAAAGGGCCTGAATCACACAAGCACGGGAAGATGAGACGGGGGAAGAGCATATGCAAGGGTCCTGAGCAGAGGAGCACTTAGTGTGCTGAAAAGCAATGACACAGGAAGGCCTAGGGAGGAGTGAGAGAGGCTCAAGGGGGCTTGGAGATTTCAGAGGAAGCAGAGGCCTCCTGTTTACATCCTATAAGAATGTCTGCTTTTAACTGTAACAAGGGAAGCCACCTGGGAGGACCGTGTACAGCAGAGTTTGCCATGTGAACAATGAAGCATCTAAGTAGAAAGACTGGTTAGGCAGTGGCTACCATGATCCAGAGAGAAACAACGGAGTCTCTGACTACTTAGCAGCATCGATAGGAAATGGATGAGCTCTGCACATATTCTGAGAGGCAGTCTGCTGAATCTGCTCATGGTTTGGATCTGAAATGTGCAAGAAGGATGAGAAATAGAAAAGTCAACAGCAACTTGGGGTCCCAGACTTAGAAACGGACAAGATAGTGTTGGTCTCCATTAAGACTACTCTAGCAGGCAGGGAGCTGGATTTTGGAAAATGAGGTTATTAGAAGTTTGGTTCTAGGGCTGGCCAGATAGCTCAGCAGACTGAGCAACTTGCTTTAGTTGGATCTGCGGTCCTTCATGCCATGTCAGCCCACCTCCAGGGTGCACTGAACCGGTGACCAAGTCCCAGTGTGAAGGCATATGCCTGTAATCCCAGCCCTGGGGAGGTTGAAAACAGGAGTTAAGCTGGGTAGTGCAACCCCCCTACCAAATACATAAATGAAAAAAGAAAAAAAGAAGTTTTGTTCTGGACAGGGTATGTTTGAAAATCTTTTGAATATTTAAAAATATGTGTCACAAGTTAGTGTAGGTCCTTGCATCACTGATAAAGAAAATTAAAAATTAGGCTTAGCATAAATTTTCAGGGCGAAGCTTTAACTGAAAAGAAAAACATGAAAGGCAAAGACCAACCGAGTCCTAACAAACTAAAGTAAGAGAAAATATAGGTGCTTCAGTGTGAGGACCTCAAAGGGCACAGACCTGAGGAAAAGGATCAAACTAGTCTGCCAATAAAAAGTAGGCCCATTTTCATTAGGCGTCACAGTGAGTTTGGGAAGTGGTCAATTATGTTCTCAGTCCTGGTGTCATGGCTCTGAAGGGAACCTTATGACAAGGTACAGCAGAGTTCCCATGATATAACTGTCACTTGGGAGTGGCTAGTCTTTCTGTCGTGGGTTTATCACTCCCACCAGGGAGGTGGGTGACCTCAACACAGGGTTCTGTAAGGCTCTGCTTTTTCTGGGATCCTAGATGATTACAGGTTGACAGTAGTGGAGGCTTCTGAGTACACCTGAATGTCCCTGTAAATCTCTTACTTTGGTGTCTCCAGTCTCTTAGAAGAGGATAAGATAGGTCATGTAAATTTAGAGCTAATTAACTTTGTCACCTTTGAGAAAAACTCCCTAGAAGACTGCAGGCCATAATGAAGGACATTTCTATGAAAACGGATGCCCCTCAAATACAAATGCTTACGTGAAAGAAATCGAACGCACAGGTGTGAATACCACGCAAACTGAAAGCGGCCCGAGAAGCGGCTCAGCGGCTTAAGCACCTGTCGGGCAAGTGCAAGGTCCTGTGCTCAAACCCAGGTACCAAGAAAAAAAAATCAGAGAAACTGAAAGTATAAATAAGAAACAAGTGTATTTTGACATAGGAAAATGCTCAAATGAGAAGGAAACAAAGACGGGGGATGGAAAATGGAAAGGGAAAATAAAAGAATGAGGAAAAAGGGAAAACATGGAAACAAAGTTTTGCAAATGTGGAGGGTAGGAGGAGGGAGGGCAGGAGAAGGGGAGGAAATGAGGCATATCACGGCCAGCTACAAATCCTCTAGGGTGATTGTGACTTCTGTGTATATCTAAGATGTACCAATAAAATACAATGTAAAAAAAAAATTTTAAATTACATGTTTGTATGGAAAGCTAAGAAGAAACCTGATCCAAAGTTTTACAGAATGGTCAGTGTTATTCTGATTTACTATCTATGTGGGCATTGGCAACCCCAAGTAAAAAGCCACTACTTGAAGAAAAAAATGATTTTAAGTTCCTGACTGGCCCAGAATAAAGCACAAACCATGCTTCTAATGAATAACAGTTAAGGGCCCAAACATTTATTTGTCTTGTGTCCCCATGGTGGTATCTGACTGCTCCAGCAATATTAAACAGGTAATTAGATATAATCTAATTTTCTTGGGGAAGATTCAGGTAGGAGATGAAATTTGAGTGCTGAAAAACACATAAATGACCTAAAATTTAGATGAATATCATGAGGCTGGATGAAATCACTTACAGAATGAATACAGATTTATAAAACAGCAACAACACAAAAGGAAGTGGATCAGCTACGAAAAAAACACTATGGTAGTTTGTAAACTGGAGGACATGAAAAGAAATCAGTAGAGGAAACTGAGAAGGAGCCCCATACATTAGCTGATTTGCCCCATTATACAAAGAATGAATCAGGGCCAGTGAGATAGCTCAGTAGACTAAGCACTTGCTTAGGCAAGCATAGGGACCAGGATTTGATCCCTGGCACCACATGCCACGCCAACCCCACCCCCCACCCCCGGCATGCCGATTGGGTAACCGAGTCCAGGGCATGGTGGCACAGGCCTATAATCCCAGCACTGGGGAGGCTGAAAACAGGAGGATCATTAACAGTTGGAGCTGTGTAGTGAGACCCTGTGCAAAATACATTTTAAAAAAAGAATGAATCAACTCAGAGTACCTAAGAGCCATTCTCCACGGCAGAAAGAAGGCAGTTCAAATGTCTACACCACATCACTCACCTATCACTTTATGCACAATTCCAGCCTCAAGAAGACATACACACATACACTCCATTTACACAAATGCAGAACGTGCTGGATATACAGCTATAGCGCAAACTTGAATACTCTGAGGATCCACTGGAGCTACCAGTAATGTGAATGCCTATGCTCAACGAAGGAGAAAGGGTCAAGGCAAAGGGGAAATCCCCCTAGAACTCTGTGGCCCCGACCTAATTCAATTATATGCAGTGTTTTCCCAAAGGGAGCAAAAGCAAAAATGAAATTATTCTATATATTTCACAGATTCATTCAAGCTTCAAAGAACAGTGAATGAATCTTAACCAGGATTTAGTGCTTAAGGAAACAAATGCTAACTAGAAGCTTTCTTTGACCAAGCAAGAGCAGTGCGAAACAAAGAAAGCCATGATACTCTCCTTGGCTGTGCATCAGAACTGTAGCAATCCTGGGGTTCTGACTCTCTGCAGGAATTCTGTGCTTCTGGGTTACCCTGAATTTTTACGGGAAGTCACAGAGCTCTGGAAAGGTCAAGTTTTACACGTTCTAATTAAGTGCTTTCACTTGCTTTGTGCTGCTTTGCAGCCTACCGCTAATGCTATTCTCAACTGCATATTCATTTGATCCCCACTGGTCTTTTTGTTAAACAATGCTTTAAGTAGTTCTGAAAAATGTTCTTCTCTGAGGTGCCCCTTATTTTCCAAGCAAAAGAACTGAAGCTGTAGGAAGAAGTGGGAAAACCATTTGCCCTGGGGGAAACAAGGAATTCAAGGCTTACATTTTGTGTTTATGACCTGTTGTGTTAGCCTTAGAGGGAGGGACATTCTCTCAGCTTGTGTGGCTTTCTCTATGGCAAGCATAATGCTGAAAAGAATGACACCATGATGCTCTAACCTTATGGGAAATAGAAGGTCTGACCCTGCTGGGACCTCTCACAAACACAAGTGTCACTTGCTCCCAGATACCACAGAGAATGTAATGAAACCTTAGCAGTGTGTGGAGGCTACTGGTGGCCACCACCTGAGATGGGCATCTCTCAGCGAGCTGCAGATAATTCTCGGTCACCTACAGGCATCTGACTCATACCAGTTTATCTGGCAGGACCTAAAACTCTCACTCCAGACCTTCTCATGCAGAAAAACTCTTGGAAGCCAAGAAAATCTGAGTTTAAGCCAACATGTACCAGCCTGAGAAAGAGAAAGAGATATTTTCAGCAATTAGCCACAGAAAGGAATGAAATGTCTTTACGAGCAAACTTGATTATTCTGCTTGCCATCAGTTCCCAAATCACTGATGCATTCCTATTCATACTAAAGTAAAAAAAAAAAGAGCAATGATAAATTCTGAATAACCCACTCTTCAATTATCCGTATCTTGATCAAGGTTTAACTAGAAGAATCAGGAGATTCTGTCTCCCATTGACCCCCCAATTTACCTTATCAATCCTGATAAGTGAAATTTCACTAAGAGGGTAGAATAGGTTCAAGTTTCTGTCTCTTCTTAATCTGAAAACACTTCAAAATCCTGTAACACATTACATTACAAAATGTTCACTAAATCTATCTTATTGAGTGGACAGATGAATAAATGAAGTGTGGGTCTCATTAGCGCTTTCATAGTTGTCCATGTGGACAACTGATTATAAGAAGCTATTGAGAAAGATGGGCTACAACAAAGGCTGCACTGGGCCTCAGGACAGTTGAAATCTGCACAGCACATGCATAAAGAGCATCACAAAAGGGCACAGGAGAATGCTTCAGAACCCACTTCACCTCTAGTGCAATTTACTTCAAGTTACTAGCACTGTTTCTGCATTCCAAGCAGCAAATGCACAGCTTACTTGCTCTGTTTCATCAGATACCAAGCTCTTAGATGACCAGTTCCATCTATGCACATCACTGTATCCTCTGCACCCTATCTTGCACAGCTTAGATGCTCTCTTAGTGAACTAAGGCAAATTCTTCTAAGACGAAGCATAGACTGTGAGAACACAGCCAAAATGATCCTACTGGGATGCAAAGCATGCTGAATTTTAGAGTTGCTTAAAAAAGATAAATCTTAGCATTTGAATTTAGATAGCTGATGAGTGAATGCCTAAAACAGCAGTCTGGCCAGGCCAGCATCACTTCTGAAGCAGCATACATCCACATGCAGAGAGGATATGCATACAGTACCAATAGACACAGGAAAACAACAAAACACCAGAGCTTAGAGACTATCTACCTATTTTCCAGCTTGTTTTTCTCTGCAAGTTTTAAATTTGGTTCTTGTTCAAAAACAGTATTGTGTGTAACACTGTCGTTATCAAGGAGCTATCACAGTTTCTTTCAGTCTCCCAGACGAAGGAGGCTTCATTGCTCCCATTTGAAAGGCAGAGTTTGCACTCTCAAGAGGGCATAGATATTTCCCAAGACCACTGAGAAAAACTAATTTAGGATGAAAACCAGGGCACTGATGCCTGTTCAGTACTATTTCAAAGTCACCACTAAACCAGATTGTCTAAAAAAACCATTAAATCCATACCAGATGATTTGGTAACATAGTGCACTTTTAAAACAATGGTGATTTTTAAAGCAAGATCTATGAGGAACAAGACACAAAATAATTAAAGGTGAAATGCCTTGGAACAATATAGAAACAATTCAGGCCACATAAAACATTTAGCCAACAAATGGAATCCCTATAAGTGTTTAGAAGACAACTTTCTACTATTGTTCAAATGACCTTTTGCTTATAATAAAGAAGAAAACGTTCCACAGATTATGCATCTGAACATCTGTGTACCATATACATGTTTACAATCCTTAAGGTTTGTATAAACGCTGAGCCACCTCGCCCCCACATAATGCGTGCTGGCAGGAGATTCTTATGAAGGTCGTGAATGTAATTACTAACATGGCTTTGTTGCTTGCAGTAGCCTGCGCTAAGAAGACATACCTATTGCAGCTCCTGCTGACAGATAGGCTACTATGACATTACAGCAGTCAGGAGAAAAAAGGGACAGAACCAGATAAACTTATGTTCATGTAATCCTTGGTTTAAAGAAATTACTTCCCCTAAAGTTGTACTTCAAGCATGACTTCTCACATGAGTAGTGGCAAACATCTGTTAGGAAATATCACTGATCAAAAGAACAATGCTTGTACATCTGCCAGAATCTGTCTTTAATAAGTAATCCCCCACCCCTACCTCCAATTCTACCTGAAATCCCTGCGAAAGCCAACCCTAAGAAAATCTCTATCCAGTGAAGACCAAATGGTGTTTTAGGGGTAGTATGTGTCACTACTGACCATTTTCTCTTTCTATTACTCTGTCTATTCATCTATTTTTGGTTTTTTACTATATTTACCAAAAAGATGCATGCTGATTTACACAGTGCTATTTCTTTCACTGTTTTTTGTTTGTTTGGTTGGTTTTTGGGGTTTTTTTTGGTGGAACCAGAGATTGAACTCAGGCCCTTGAGCTTGTCAGGCAAGGACTTATTCTACTGAGCTATCTCCCTGACCCTACACAGTGCTGTTTCTGATAGATTCCAGCCTGAATACAAACTGCTAAATTCTCATGGCCCTGATTCAACATGGCTGAATCCTCAAACAACAGCTTATCTTCCCAATGCCCACTTCCTCCTCCTTCCCCACTCCAACCCGAGATACAACTTTCTTCTACCATTCCGGCCCAGACAAGGGAGCCTTGTGTGTCACTGAACCTGCCCCTCATAGGCTGAGCCCAGCCAAAGTCCATAAGGCTGAGAGGCTTCCAGAGGATCGCAGCCTCTCCCTGCCCCCATCCTCTCTGTGTCTTCAGAGTTAATAAAGACACCCCTCCACTTCTGCTTCTCTGTAAGGCTACTGCCACCAAAAAACTCGAACAATTTCTCTGATTCCCCCAGTCCTCCCCCTCGGCCCCAATGGCTCTCTAACATCCTATTTTGATTTTCTTGACTTACATACTGACTTGGTTGCTAACCCACCTCAATTAAATATAACAGTACTTGAGTGCCAAATGGGGCACTGAGGTTTCAGCAACATCAATTTGCAAAGAAAAGCACTACTATATTTGATAATAATCACCCCAGCCTCCAAGATGAAGTTCAGCATTTGGTGTCCAAACAGACAAGCTGAAATCAAGTCTGATCTGTGCCATTATCAGTGTCTGAAGGGGTCCATTTTGCAAGAAAGGCATGACGTTTCATGGTTTTTAGTGCATTAAGAATACTGACTAAATTTCTAGCCCTTAGATAATGGGCTTGGGGAAGATTTAAGAAGGTGATAGTTTCGGCTAAACAGGCAAAGTTCTCAGTGGTCCCCGGGTTAAAGGAAGAGAAATAAAGAGAAACTAAGACAGACATACAGAGTTTAAAGATCTCAGGTGAAGGCTACCACACTGCGGACAACCAAGACCCAGAAAAAGAACACAGAGACAGAGGCTAAAAGCTCCAGGTGCACAGTCCTCGCCCCAGTCAGTGTGGCCAGGAATCAAACAGGCCTGAGCACAGTCGGCTGGCAGGGGGCAGGGCTGGGAGGTCAGGAGCCCTGGCTGATGGTGAAGTCTGACAGCAGGTGGGAAGGGCGGGCCAGGAACACCGGGGCACATCTGCTGATGTGGCTAAATATACTGGCTTCACTTTTGTACCACCCACTCACCCCCCACAAACTCTTGTAGAGCAGCTTTCAGTGAGATGCTAATGACTAAAACCACATTTTCTTTTTTCCCATTTTTCCAGCTCCTGCCTTGGCAAATACTCCCTGTCACTGGCTTCTGTGTCCCTGTACTGGCTTCATTCTTCTTCCTCCTTAGGTCTTTCTCCTCTACCCATCCCAGATCTACACTTTCACGTGTTCCATGCCACCTCTCCATTGAAGGTGTACTGCTGACTCAGAGCACTGTTTTCATGCCTCCACATTTCCACCTCTGAGACTAAGCAGAGTTGCCATTGTGGCCCAAATGAAATCTCAAGGAAAAACATGTCTGGTAGAGCATGGTGTGGCTATGCAAGAAGTACAAAGCCACACCTGGGATATTAGTTGATCAAAAGCCACCTCCTGACTTCTGTCCTTCTGTGATGAAAAGGGTGACAACACCTTCTTGCCACCTTCTACTCTTTGTTCTTCTCCTCCTACTATACAAAGATATAACATCTACATCATCTTCCAATTCAGAAAGCAACTCCCTTGTTCCGATCATCTGACTGATAAACACCATCACAATATCTTCCGAATCCATCTCCCTCTCCTCAGTTCTTTTCTCACCAATCTCTCTTATCTACACATGAATATATATCTGATTGAGATTCTTAACTGTATTTTACTATTCCATTACTCCATTTCAGAGAGTACCAATCCCTCACCTGGGCATCTAAGTCCCTCTACAATATAGCTAAAGTTATCTTCCCAGATGTTTTTCCTGTGAGTTTTTCCTTACCTACCAGCTGGAATAATTACATTCACTCCATCTTTTCCCTCCATGTGCTTTTCTCCTACTGTTTTCTGGCCCTTTTTGTAGCTTCACCCCTACCTACCCACCTTCTTCTTTCACTCTCTTCAGAAGTTGGATTCACCTGTTAGCTTAAGGTTGTCTTTATTTAAATGCTACAGCCTTCCTGCTTCCATAGTTTAAAATTATGTATTCCTTCTTGAACTCAGATACTGCTTTGGACCTTACTGACAGTATCTAGTCTATTCTGAGGTGCATTATAATTAGTTAGGTTACAATTACTCACACTTCGCCACAAACTCTCCACTATATACATTGTGTGACACTAGGAGATCCTTAAGTCAAGGACTAAGTCTTAAATTTGTAGTTTTAGAATATGTACACCATTTCACACACACAAGGTACTCATTAAATGTTGAGTGAACTGAAGTCTACCATATAGTGGATTATGGGTCATGTTATTTGTATCAGATTTCAGTTGAATATTCCCATCATAAGCAAATTCTTTCCCTTTTATGCTCAAATATGTTTAACGAACTGAATTTACTTTGGCTTACTGTTGGTTATTTTTTAAATATTCAAGTACAAAAAAACAATAAATGGCACTAATCCAGCAATACTTTAAAACAGGTGCCTGATTTTGTTTTTAAGCTTTTCAGGTGAGTCAGTTCATTCTTTTCACTACTTCAGAAGCCACACAGAATTCACCAAATGTAAATAGCAGTCGTTCACCCTGTTTATATACTCCCCTGGGAAAGTTCTATTTCTCCAGCTGGGCAAGGAAATAGCACAGGAGTCAATTGTGTGCTGCCTAAATTAGAATAAAAAGGGCTTGCCTATTTTAAATATTTAAAGAGAACACTAAAGCCCTAATCCCTTAAAAATATCTAACTTAATACCAAGAATGAATTCTGATGGGTATAATTTGTTCCCTCCTTATGCATGAGCCATTTTAGTCAACCACTGTATAATTGAATTTTCTTTAGGCAATTCACAGCTAGGCTGACTGACAGGTTTTAAACTGATAACACTGATCAATAGGCCACCAAGGACACATTGTGCTCACTTAATAAATAGTAATAATAAGCAAGTTCTTGACATCTGAAAGATATTCTCATGAGTTAATTCCCATACACAGTCCTGAGAGGTGCTCTGACTGCTTAAAAAGGTGTGTATTCAGTTGTATCCAGCAGATTGGTGGGATGTTCCCATAAAAACAGCACAAAAGTAAATTACAGTAACTCAAAGTGTAACATCTATTGTTTTTAATTTGCAAACACTAACCATTTCAGAGAGTTCGCTACATTTTATTGTCAAGTTATATTTGCAAGGAAGATATATTTGATTTTTGATATTTTTGAGCTAACTAAAATACATAGTCTTGGACAACCACTAAGAAGATAATAATGTACAATGTATTAACTATTGAAACTATTCTATTAATCAAAAAAAAATAAAATAAAAAAATAAAACCCTGAAAAAAACTACATGGTCTTACCATATAATTTATTGTTCATTTCAGGATTAAAAGAAGGCAACCTCCAAGGATATAAACATTCTACCTAGGATTATATACCTCTTTCCATCTTTCTTAACAATGCAGTCACCAACTCAAATATTTTTGTGTACAGTATTTTCAAATTTTACTCCTCTCCAGTCTTATTCTCCCCATCTTCTGTCTGTCTGGTGCCTGCCTCCCCTTCCAAAATGCTCTTATTCTGGCTGTCATACCCTATGCCCTGTCCTCTGACTGTTCTTTTTCTATCTCCATTTTTTTCTCTTGGTGCCATATGAGCAAGCACACTTCACTGTATACTTCCTACCCCTTCACCTGTCTTCAGACTACATAAAATGCTTCCTATAACCCTTGATTCCTTGGAAATCTCTAATCCTGCATTATCAGCTGTTTGCTAGACCTCTCCTAAATAACACTTCATACTAAATATAATCGCAAATACATTTAACATCTTTCTCCTCACAAAGCCTATAAGCTTCCCTAGAAGAACACTTTTTTTTAGTGTATTTTGTTTTTATAGAGTCTCACTATGAAGCTTGGACTCATATTAATCCTTTTTTCAGCCTCCCCAGCGCTGGGAATACAGCCTGGACTCTGTAGCCAGCTCAACCCAACCTGGAGGTGGGGCTGGTGCAACATCTGGTGCTGGGGATCAAACTGTGGTCCCTGTGCTTGCCTAAGCAGACACTTTAGTCCACTGAGTTAACTCACCAGTCCCCTAGAAAGATACTTTAACTCTACTATTCATGGCATACTAAGAACAATCCCCTACTTTTTAACTATTTTCCCTTTTTCAAGCACATTTTATCTGCTAAGTCATTATGACAGAATCTACATGGTTGTTAATATCCTTCAATTCTTTTTCTCTTTTTGGTACCAGGAATTGAACCCAAGACCTCATGCTTGACAGACAGGTGCTGCACCACTGAGCTACATCACCCACCCTTTAATTTTCTTACACAGTCATAATCATCACCTCAGTGAGTGCTATCGTAACCTCATACAGGCAACTATACCACCCAGTCCCTTGCATTAGATGATGTTTGTTTCATGTCTAGATGTTGCTGCAAAGCCTCATGCAGTCACAGGACTTTTTCAGAGGTGACTGAAACTGGAGTATGTGATGCTAGAACTAAGAGTGTGTAATTAGTCAATCAGTCAGCATAGCTCTATCAAGGATTAACTGTATGTATGCTACAACCACCCTTGGGTGGGAAGCCTGAAAGCAATGTAAGGGACAGAAAGAATCTTGTCTCTCTACCTTGTTTCCTTTGCTATCCTGAGGGCACCATGAACTCTGTCCTCTGCCAAGCAACCCTGCCTAGGAGCCAGCCAATTACGGGCTGAGACCTCTACAAACTGTGGGTGAAATAAGCCTTTCCCCCTTTTAACTTTGGGTGTTGGGTATTCTGTCCCAGCAATGAGAAAAGTCACTAAGACAGATGGGGTCATGTGATCTATCTGACCTACTGGAAGGAATGAGAAGCAGAAGTTGTGAGCAAAATCTGAATGGGAATAGTGAAAAAGCAGACACGATGGCTCCATATGCCCCCTTCCACACTGCTATGACTACCAATGTTTTAGAAGGGAAAGCCTCCTCCACTTGCTATGTCCAGAATATCTATGAACATGAAACTTCCTCCCTAAGTGACATCATTGAAGTATTCAGAACAAAAGATGAACTTTTGCCTTAGTAGACTCCTGAGTCTATCTTGAGGTTAACATCTTCATGATATCTAAGTCAGCCTACTTTAACTTGTACCTCTTCAGAATGCCTATTAAATAGAGTATTCATTTCTCCACCTTCTCTTGTCCAATTCTTTCATTAACTTAATCATCACTTATACAACTTAATCATCCTTATAGAAGGATGTCTGTTGACATCCCTAGCTAGATCCAACCCCCATATTTTTAGGCTCTTATAATATAATGTGTTTTCCCCTATGAAATATATCACTGGTACATACTTGTTGATTCCTTAATGTCCACTTCCTCTACAAACCTAGAAGCTCCCCAAATTAGACAGACCATGTTTATTTTACTTTATCATTAAAACACAATGTCCAGCACAGCCCAAAGGGGAAAATTAATAAACACTTACTCAATATTGCTCATCTTTGTATCTGTATTATACAACATAGTGCTATGTATAACTTGTACTTTCCAATAAAAAGTATATAATTAATATAATATCCTCATACATAATACATTTATGCCCACATCTGATCTATTCAATGACTTCAGGGCAGAACCCACATATTTATCCTTGACACCACTGCTATTATCACATTCCCAAGTACAGGAAGGCAACAGTAACAACAAAAAGCTACACAGCATCATCACTGAAAGAACAACTGGCATTCCTTGGAACTCTTCTAAGAGTGTATGATGAGCTGTGAACAGTATCTTAGTGTCAATCCTTTCATGTTCATGAAACACACTAGCTCGCATCATGCCTTCAAATTTCTAAACAACTGCTCTTCAACCGACCCTTCTCTGATGGAAGGGAAAGTACACATGAACTGCACAGTGAATGAATACTTGTGTATGCGTCTACACGTGGACATGTATGTTCTCCCCAAGAGTAGAATGTTAGGGATACATGAGTAACATGATACATTCATTTAATGCCCATTTGGTAACTGAGAACCAACAAGGCAACATTCTTCTATATGGGGAAAAGCAATTCTGCCTGTCCTCTAATTCTGCCAAATGATTCTGTCCCAAATCTATATTCTACAGAGGTGTTTTAGTCAAGTTGACCAAGGATCTCAGCAATTGGTCTCATTCCTTTATATTTCTAAGCCAAAACCTCAAAGTCGTTTTTGACATCTTCCTTTTCTAGTCTTAATGACTCACCCATTAATAAATCCTATCAATCTCTGCTCTGAACGTCTACCCAATCTACTCACTTCTCTGCACTGGTAATACCAGCTTGACTAAAATGTCCCCTTACAAAAAAAAGTCTCCTCACTAGATAATAATACAGTAATGACCTCCTGCCTAGATGCTTCTTAGTCACTCTGCCTTCACTTAACCCATCATTCTCCACCCTCTAGCTAGAAGCATCTCTGAAATTTAATTCTTATCATGCTGCTCTTAGGACAAAACAAAACCCACATAATAGCCCATAAGCTCCTGCATAATCCCAGCCTTACTTTCTACTCTAGCCTCATCCTACACCAATAACCTCTCTTCTACCCTACTGTGGACTTCTCTGATTTCTTTAAATGTTTCCTGCTCCCATGAGCCTTGGCCTCCTCTCCTGGAAAGTCTCCTCCATCTTTGTGTCACACCTTTCCTATTCATCCTCCAGGTCTCAGCTTAGACAATACTTCTTCAAGAAGCCTTTTTTTTTTTTTAGTCATTACACCTGATAAAATCTCCAACTTGCAAGGCTGGAAGTTGCAATTACAGTTTATCTTCTGACAAGGTGGGGAGTAGTATCTTGAAGAGAATACAGGGGAGCTCTAGATGCTAGTCAAGTTCTCTTTCTTGATCTGGTACTAACTACACAGAAATGCTAGGTTTGTACGAGTTCACTGAGCTATTCATCTATGAAATTACATCCTTCTATGTGTAAATTTTATTTTAATAAAAAGCTTTTTGAAAGTGCTGTGTGTACCAATCACCAGGTACTGTACTTCTCCTTTTATATGTTATTCTTCTACATAGCTACAATTTTTATATTATTTGATTAATGGTTAGCAATCTACAATTCCACTGCGAGCACCACAGAGGCTAGCCTAGTCTGTTTGCCAGCGTAGATAAGTAAATAAAGTACATTTGATGACTGAGCTAAAGAGAATATGATGTGAAGAATACACAGAACAATAAGAGTCTAGGTCAAGTTAAATAGGTCAGAATCTGAGCCACAGAAATGACTGCTTTCTCCTGGACTCTGGGTGTTCTACCTGTTGAGGTGCCTTCTGCTTTCCAGTGCTTATTTGAATGTGAATTAGTTGATCTTCCTTATCCCACAAAGACCACTCCTGTTGCTTCACAGAAGTAAAGATTAACAGGACCAAAGAAGAGAGGGACAGTGAAGAGTCTCTGTGACAAGAACAGGGGCCCCATGAGGGGGTTATGCAGGTATAAAGGAGCTAGCCCCAAAACGGATAAAGGAAAGAGCAAACAGACCAGACTTGGCAGGAGCACAGACCAAGGGAGGCCAAGTCCAAGAAGGAGGGACATCATCATTAAACGATATTAATAAAGAAAGAAAAGCCACGAAAACCATAGAAAATAAGCAATTGTGAAAGAAGGAGGTTACCAGGACCAAACAGCCATAGAAGCAAAACCATCTACTGGAGGTAAATTCAAGTGAAAGCCACTGATAGTATCCCAAAAACTATCATTTGTTCCATAGCTACTGACAGAGCACCTAAATATTGTCAGGTAGCATTTGTTATTTATCAGGAGGAAGCAGAACCTTCTCAGGACAGGGCAGATCTTGCACAATACACAATTTCCTCCCACAGTTTACCAATCTATTGCAGCATTCTGTGCAGGATTCAAGGGGCATTTTTCAAGGAAGAGAGAACTGATGAGATTCATGCATTAATAATATCAGATAAAAAGCATCAGACAGGAAACATTCAGAAGAAATGGAAACATGCACAAAAAGGATAACTAAATGGAAAGAGCATGCAAATACAAGGTATTAAAGCAAAAAAGTAGAACAAATAAAAGCAAAACAGCAGGCAAAAGAGGTCAGATAGAAATAGTGAGAATCTGACAAAAGAAAAAAAGACACAGTGAGAGACTTCTGGAAGTAGAATCTTTCAAATGCATTTCTAATATTACTCTGTTTGTTCTGGTTCAGCTCTAGCAATGCAAATGGTAACTCAGTGAGTAGAGACCTAAATATATAGTAACTAAATCTCTCAATTTTGTAGGTGTTTTGAATTTTTTCAAGAAGCATACAGCAGCAACTTGAATAGCATTATAATCTTTTCACTAACAATCCACTTATTAAGTTGCAGAGATAGTTCAAAAGCATAAGTGCCTGGCAAATGCAATGTCCTGAGTTTGATCACCAATATAAAAAAATAAAATGCACTTCTTAAAACCTAGAAAAGAAATTGCTACCAAGTACTTCCTAGAAGACTGGAATTCTGAGGGCAACCTGAATTTCCTAGATGGGCCCCTCCTATTTCCCCCTCATTTTTCTCCTATCTTGATCCTTTATAAAGTGAACCCTGTTGATGACTTTGTTGAAGTAAGGCTTTTCCTTGCTTCTTTTCCTTGCCCAGGCAAGTATCATCCTATTCTTGATTCAGTGGCCTAATTTTCTTTTCAACAATATTCAAGCAGAAAGTTCATAATTTCAAACTGAAAATACTCTCCAAAGGCTGTGCACACCTGGCGCTGGATGCATGGAAATACATGCAAAACATGATTGCGGGTTCTGGGTCAATCACAGAAGGGAACCCAGGGGGTATTTCCAATGCAGATGCCTAAAAAGAAAGTATTTTATTGGTTAAGTTCTTAATAATAGCCATTCTTTCTGGGGAAAAATGGAATCTCAGTATTGTTTGAGTTTGCATTTCTTGAAGGACCAGTGGTGTTAAATAGTTCTTCATATACCTATTTCCCACTTCTAGTTTTTCATCTGTGAAGAATTTATTCACTTAAGATGCCCACTTTTTGATTGGGTCTTTAAATTAATTTGGGAAATCTGAGGTTTTTGTTTCATTTTGTTTTGTTCTTTCTACAGTGTAGACAGTAATGTTTATATATTCTAGATAGTAATCTTTTGAGAAACAGCTGGCAAAAAAATTATTCTCACATTGTGGGTTTTCTGTTCACTCTATTGATGGTTTCTATTGTTGTAAAAAAGTTTTTTTAATGAGATGAGATCCCAGTTGTTGATTCTTTGTGATAGTGCCTGTGTGACTGGACTTTTATTCATAATGTTTTGCCTACATCAATGTCTTCAAGAGTTCTACCTATTTCAAGTTTAGTTTCTGTTTTCATATTTGGGTGTTTGATCCATTTTGATTTTCATTTAGTACATGGTGATGGTTATGGGTCTAGTTTTAATCTTCAGCATATGAAAAGCCAGGTTTTTTAGCACCATTTATTAGAGAGGATATCTTTCTTCTGGTGAAGATGTTTGATTCCCTCATTGGAAAAAAGGTAGCTATGATAAGGTGGTTAAGTATGTCTGGCGTCTTTTCTGTTTTGTTTTGTTTTTGGGGTATGGAGAATTGAACTCTGGATCTTGCGCTTGCCAGGCAGGCACTTAAGCTGCTTAACTATCTCTCCAGCCCATGTATAGAGTCATTTCTGCATCTTTTTGTTTTGTTTTTTAGGGAAGGGTTCACAGGGTGTTCAAGGTCTCACTACTACTGGATCAGATTCATAGTGATCCACCTGTTTACAGCCTCCCAAGAGCTGCGATTACAGACATGCACCACCATTTCCAGTCTCAATTACCAGCTCAGCACGACCTGAGGGTGGGGCCAGCTCAGCAAGCCCAGGGATCAAACCCCAGCCTCTGAGCCTATTTGCAGGTGCTTTAATCCAATGAGCTATTTGGCCGGCCCTCATTTCTATGTCTTTGAATCTATTCCATTGATGCTCAGCTTTAAGGGGTTTTTTGTTTGTTTTCGTACTGGGGATCAAACACAGGACCCTGTACTTGAGCTATCTCCCCAGCCCCAATATCACAGTAGCTTTATAACATAATTTCGAGTAAGGGATTGTGATGCTATTGCCTTGCATAGAATTGCTTTTGCTATTTTAGGTCTCTTCTGGTTCCAAATGAATTTTAGGATTATTCTGTAGAATTCTGTGAGATATGCTAGTAGAGTTTTGATTGGGATTGATTAAATCTGTATAATATTTATGGAGGTATAGCCATTTTCACTGTATTTCACTCTTTCTTCCCAAAAGCAATGGGTGTGTTTCTACTTTTTAATATCCTCTTCAATCTCCTATTTCAGAGTACTGTAGTTTTCAATGCAGAGGTCTTTGCTCCTTTTGTTAGATTGATTCCTAAGTATTTCTTTTTTCTTCATCCATTTGGATACTATTATGAGAAGAGTTATTTCCCTGATTTCTCTCTCAGTGATTTTATTATTAGTGTAGAAGAAGGCTATTGAGTTTTGAGTGTTGACTTTGTATTCAGCTATGCTACTGAATGTGGTTACTAAATCCAGAAATTAATCAACAATAACAAATGTTGTCAGGGTTATGGAGCAAAGAGAACCCTTCTCGGTCATTGGTGAGAATGTAGATTACTGTAATCATTACAGAAATCAGTGTGGAGATCTCTCAGAAGACTAGGACTAGAGCTTCCATTCCACTCAGATAATCCCCTTCTTGGTATTCTCCTGAAATAAAATCATTACACCACAGTGACATTTGCATACCCATGTTTATAGTGGCACAGTTTGTAATAGCTAAATCTTGGAAACAACCCAAATGCCCATTAACTGACAAATGGAAAAGAAGACATTGGTTTTATTATGTGTACAGTGGAGTACAACTCCACAAAACGTACAAAATTGAGACACTGATAGGTGATGGATGCACCTAGAGATCATACTCTTAAGTGAAATAAGTCAGACACATATGCGTCAACAGTGCACTGTCTCTCTGGTATAAGAAACTTGAAAGTGTAAATGAGGACAAAAATACATAATAGATTGTAAAACAGGAAGAAAATGTTCAAATGGGAAGGGAAACTAGAAACAGGGAAGAAAGGAATGGAAAAGTAACAAATTAAAAAAGAAAAATGAAAGCCTCCCTTTTGTAAACAAAGAGAGGGAAGGAGGAGGAAAAGGAGGGTAAGGGAATGGAGAAAAAAAGAATCAAGTCATGTCACGTACAGGTACAAGTTCCCTATGATAACTGTGATCATTATGTGTACTTAAAATGTACCAAACAATTTAGTTAATAAAAATTTTACAAGAAAAGCATTCTCACTTAAAATCTTATTGTATTTTAAGTGGGCTTTAAAAAAAACCCAATGAACATTCATTCCCAGACACTTCGCTCACCTGCTAGGCCCTTCCCATCTCCTTCACTCTTATAATAACCATACAGTTCTTGCATACATATTTTACAAAGCAAAATCTATAAATACACAGATCTCACCTACAATGCCCCTCCTGCCCTTCATGGCTGCTGGCACAACTGAAGGAATTTACTGCTTCCAGACCCTCAAAAAGACAAGAAAAGCAATCCAAAGAAAGGCAATGAAGCCATTTAAATATAGCTGTAGCAGGGCTTGGCAATGTTATAGCAAATTAAATTTTAATGAGACACAGAAAGTGCTGAACCTTCAAAAAGTTTATCAGAGGAAGGGGCATCCAAAGGACACAAATGCCCCAGGGCTTAGGTGTAGGCACAGAGGAACAGCTACATGCCAAGGCCACACAAGGTCAAGAATTTGCAAAGTACACAGACACCCAGATGTCGGAAAATCAGCCCTCTGCAAATATACTAGCTTTTACTACGATTGCAAAACAAATAGATGCACACTTCTTGAAGGCTCAGAGAAAGCTAATAGGTAACAAGATCACATTTCTGAGTCAATAGAACATGCTGAATAGACAGTGGCAGCTGACCTAAATATAGCTCCCAGCTCAAAACCCAGTGACCTCAAAGCTGCCGGTGTGTCTCCTAATATGTCCTTCGGGCACCGATTCACCTATGGACCCTGTGTGAAAAATCATCCATGTGCCTCTCCAGATTCACTCCAGGCCCCTGCTCTGTATCAGAAGACTGAATGAGTCTGGGTCCCCTGTATTCTAGCTCTGTCTTCTAGCTTCTCACTGGGCATAACCAATGAGAACAGATGGGAGTAAAGAAAGAAAATCAGGGGTTCACAGACCAGTACAATGTACATGAATTCCTCTACCAAAAACAGAGCTCTCGTGTCCAGTGACCTGCTCCTACGGTGAAAGCACTTTCTACTGTGTTGATGGCAGTCATAGACTCCCTCGGCCTCTGACTTCCCAGGGCGCTTGGTCACTGGGAAGCAACTGTAGGATCCAGGATAGAAAGAAGAGAAATCAGTCCTGGTATGTGTGCCCTTTCCTTTCATTTCATACTGAGCCATCCATACCCATCCTTAGACTACTGTCAAAGACCTCCCTTCCCTTTGTCAAGAGACCCCCTCTGTTTTGACAGAGCTCAGATCCATCTAAGCACATTGACATATAAGACTCAAAATCTTCAGGACAACAGCAATAGGTGAGAGCACAGATTATGGCGTCAGACTTCCTGATATGAATTCTGATGTTGTCAGGCAATATTCACCCAGTGTCAGACCAGTGGCTTGCTCTCTTCAAGCTTTCAACATGAAGATCCCAATGGAATTCAGTTCAGTTTTCATGTGGCAATTGGCTCAGTCCCTGTCACATAAAAGTTCTTAACTACAATTAGCTATTGTTATCATTGCTATCATTTACAACTACTGGCCCCTATCTCCTTACTTACTAACTTCCACTGCCTACTCATTTCCCACATTAGTGTTGATCCTCTCTGCACCAGAAGGCACTTGTGCAAAGAGAAATACCTCAGATAGTGTTGTAGCCAGCTGAGTTAGATACAAATATTTTTAGGCAGTCAGGCAGGGCCAACTCCTCAAAAGAGATAACACAGAAGTCCAGATATTTTGCAACTATGGGAGGGATGGATGCTCCCACCATGGGACAGGCCTAAAGACCAAAGATCAAACAAATGCCGACCTTCCTAAAGATTGGCATCCGAGATTGACCATCACCCTGCGGGAGACCGAAGAATTGTTAATCCGACTACTACTGGATGGCTACCCCATAAAATCCTGTTTTATATTCATGCCCACTTGCTATGTGACTTGCTTGCCTAGTTGTTCCTGAACTTAATCAATTTTACCTGAGCAATGGTGCTTGTAATCCCATTGGTTGACCATAGTTTTGTCCTACCTCATGCCCATCTAAGCAAGTTCCCATGTCTTCACCATCTTAGACCCACCTCACTACATGGTTATACTCTATAAAAGTCTCTGGAAGAGACAACTTCATGAGGAACTACCCGCTCAGGCCCCCCTCCTGTCCCTCTCTTGGACAGGAGCTTTCTTTCCCTCAATAAATCTACTCTGCTCATAACCTCCGTTTGTTCTGAAAATTCATTCTTCGGTTTTAGAGAACATGAACTCATCCAGGTCAGGTTAGATCATTTTACCCTATGCCATTTGGAGGTTCCCTATATGATTTGGAGGTTACCCATCCAAGATCAGTTTTTCTCCCTGCATCAATAGGACTGCATTGATTGCCAGAGTAGGTGTCCTGGCATGGCAGGGGTTTCGAGTAGAAAGTAAAGCCTCAGGAAACAGGTCACATGCAAGAGAAGTCAGTACCATAGTGGAGGTGGTCCCTGGTGAATGTCTTGGCCACCTGCTTTACCATTTACCAAGGACAAAACACACTGGAGAAGCACGGGAGTCTAGCAAGTACCTCACTCCAGACTGACACTTGACCAGGACACAGGGCTTATCCCTAGAACAGAAGTCATCAAGGCAAGAGACCCAAGCCAAGGAGCCACTTCCAGGGCTAGCCAGCTCCAGAGTGCTCCTCTCACCCTAAATCTGTTATGCAGTTGGCAGGACACTCTCCCTCCAGAGCCAATATTTCAATGAAATATTCAGAAGCAGAAGCATCCATCACAGTGACATATCTTGACTCCCAAAAATTGAGACGTCTAAAGACACAGCCATCTGAGTAATGTCACTTATATCCACTGTCACTTTCTGAAATGATCCAGACAGAATGAAAGATAAAGGCATAACTTTCTATGAGCCAGTAAACATGAGTCTACCTGCTCCCCAGAAATGGAGAAGTGTTTTCTTGGCCTCTCTGACAGCCTGACCCTCTCTACATAGGTTTCAGTTTCAACAGAACACTGGTCCAAGCTCTAGTATCCCCAGATTTCCCACTTGTTTACTGAATAAATGATTTGCAAATTTTTCTTTTATTTTATAAAAGAATATGAGACAACTCTGTCTTCTATCGCCTGTGTCCCTAGGGTACATAAGAGGTGACCGGGATCACACTGAAAGCTCTAAAACATTTGCCAGCACTGCTTTATGGATTCTTTTTCTATGCTTATATTTTGAATGGTTTAGTTTTTTTTACATTTTACATTTTCATCAAACCACAAAGAAGATGCTTTCAACAGCTGCCATAAAAAATACTCAAGATGCTTCATACTTAAACAAGGCAGCTTTTGAGGACCCAGTCTCTCAGTGGGTTCCCATTACATGAAAAACCTACAGGTTCTGTAAGTGAAAGCGAGACACTGTTCTTACTTCTTTAAGATTGCAAAGCAACCTTTCTTAACACCATTAGTTGTATAATCTCTACATAGGCAAAACTACAAATGGAAAATACAGTGTATCATATCATCCAAGTTTGTTTACAGGAACAAAATAATTAACCTGTTCTATCTCATCTATTTCTTCCCCACATGAGTATTAAAATAAGTTTTTAATTACTCACTGCTGTGGTTTGCTTTAAGTGTCCCCCAAAGGTCCATGTACTTAAGGTTTGCTCCCCAGTCAATGATGTTATGGGTAAGTGCTGGAACCTTTAAGAGGTGAGACCCACTGGGAGATCTTCAGGAGACTGTGGTATTCTCAAAAGGACACCGGCCTCTTCTACATAGGCCCACACCAACACGTGTACACAAAAAGTCATAGTAGCCAAAAATATGGAAGGCCACTCACCACAGAAAATGTTCATCTTGATGAATGGAAAATGTGGGATATATCCATATAATGACTATTTATTATGCAACCTTGAAGAGCAACACAGTACTGATACACGATACAAGAATGAACCTTGAAGATATTATGCTAAGTAAAAGATGCAGACATAGAAAGCCACATATTTTATGAGTCCATTTGTAATAATTGTTCAGAATAAGAAAACCCACACAGAGAGAAAGCAGAGTAGTGATTGTTGGGGACTGAAGGATGAGAAAATAGGGACAACTGCTAATAAATATGTACAAATGAGATAACTTGATTGCTGTGAATATATTTTTGAAAGCAGTGAAATACAAAATGTTCAATTTTAGGATATATAAATTATATTCCTTTTTGTAAAAAAATTCAAGTGAGTCATAAGCAGATTTAAATATATGCAAATCTTGGTAAAACTCAAGGCAATCTATTAAAAACTTGTCACCAAACTAATATAAACATAAGAAATGATAAAATGAAGCAAAGACCTCAAACTGTGACATTCTTTACACAAAGTCCGAAGCCTCCCAAGAGAATTATCTAAAAGCTTATCACATCTGATATATCTACTAAATGCCCCTCTGAAGGCCACAATAATGTGCCCACTGAATGAGATTAGACTCTCTCCATTTTCAACTGAAAAATCTCAGGATAATCTTCACCTTGATCCAAAGAATTATATTCAGTGGCTGCTGCTGAATGTCCTTAGCAAAGCGAAACTCATTCCAGAGAGGTTGTTTAATGAGTCATTATTCTTAAAAAACAGTGTCATACAAATTCCCAGCCCAAGTAGGCAGTGGGCCTCCACAGTACGCCCCTCAATGCTGCCCCACAGAGCTCCAGACCCCACCTGAGGGATCTAAGGCATGTCCTAGCCATCTCCTAGCAATGCAGGGTTCCTTAAATAGTTGTTTTGAAGAGGAAATAGGTACATGCCAGATAAATCCTACGGAGAGTAATCTGTCAGCAAATAAGAGGCCTTAGTCAGCCCAGCTTCATAAGCATATCACTTTGTGTCCTTTCCTTCTGGGGCTTCATCATCCACAATTCTCTCTTCTGCCTACCTCTTTTAAACAAATGCAATAGTACGACAAGTACACTGAGTACAAGAGCATTGAATTCCCTTTTTTGACCCAAACAGGCTGACTCAGCAAACCACACAGTCATACAGTGACCTTGCTATCTAGCTGAATAAATTGACCCTGAAAGGTCTACATCAGAACCTCAAAAAGCAAACTCCTTTCCCCTCAACATTTTCCACTGCATGGAACATTAAAGAAAACTCTATCTTGTCATTTCATGCTTCTTTTATTTATTTTCACATACAAGGGAATTCTTCCTTATAAGAATCTACTACAAGAGCAAGGGAGATAGCTCAACAACATAAGCACTTGCCTTGCAAGCACAAGGTTCTGAGTTTGATCACTGGTACCACGAACACACACACACACACACACACACACACACATATCCATTACATTTTTTAATAAATAGCAAGCTTTCAAAAAATACTTGATCTCATAAGAAAAACTTGAAATTAAAAAAATAAAGCACCTCTCAAATGAGTCAATCCTCTGTGAAACTGACTAGCTTGATGTAGCCTAAACCCATGTTTCAAAAATAGTATGAATTTTCACATTTATCTAGTGGTCCTGCCTTAAGAAAAAATTTCTTTTAAGATAAACATTAAGCAAGTTCTTTACTACTGCACCACTTTACAGGCTTTGCTAAATTTATTTATTTATTTATTTATTTTGCAGTACTGGGGATCAAACTCAGGACTCTGCACTTGCCTGGAAGGCACTTATGCTCCAGAACTATATTCCCAACCCTCAGTTTTTGGTAACAAAAACAATCGCAGTGATTATAGAGAAAAATTTCATAATTTAATCACCTGACTAACCTCATATCACAATAAAATTATATACCTTTTTATTTTTTAAAGAGAATAAAATATTTTTAAAAATTATAAATGATACAGAATTTCACTAAGCAAAATGATAGAAATTCAACAATTATGGTTATATTCTGTATCACTGTACTCAAATTAGTTGTTCAGATTACCAGATACCAAGCATGCAAAATTGGTCAAAAAAAATTTAAACAGGGCTGGGGAGATAGCTCAGTGGTCTAAGTACCTATTTAAGCAAAGATCTGGATTTCATGCCTAGTATCAAATGCCATGCCCACCCAGAACACTGAGCAGGTGACAGGAAGATCATGAGTTCAAGCTGTGTAGCAAGACTTTGTACCAAATAAATAAATGAATAAATAAATGATTTTTAATAGTTAGAAAGAAAAAAGCATTAATTGCCTTTCTATTGACCAGCAGAAATCAACAGTATAATTATCCAAAATCCAAATATCCACAATCCTGTGACTATACATATATAGTTCTTTTTTCTCTCTTTCTTTCTTTTCTCTTTTCTTTCATCCCAGTTGTTTCTTGCTTTTGAACAGTTTAAAACCTTCAAATAGTTTTCAAAATATTTTAATATTCTGAATGCTTGATTTGTATATTTAATAAATGAAAACATAGACAGGCTCTCAGCAATGAGTCATATGCAATGAACTCTACCGTCACAAAAGGATATAGTATATATTGTATTTTAATGAAAAAAAGTGGAAGCTGAAGAAATAGCACTTTCCACTAAGATGAACATCATGGCAGAAAGGCAAGTGGAAAGGACAGAGAATAGCAGTGGACTCCTGTAGGCCTGGATGAGAAGTCCAGAGCTGCCAGCTGATCTTCACTGTCACTTTGACTGGGTCAGAGGCTCGTGGAGAAGTGATGGTGTGGTGAGGACCTTTGCCCACCTCCACATAGACCACTGATGAGTTCCCAGGCAAGTGGGCTTTTAGGGGGTTGGAGGCAGCCAGTCACTGGAGCACGACCGTGGGGACTGCACCTGACCACAACCTCTTCTCCCAGGCTTCCTCCCCTGCTCCCTGTTTCCTGGATGCTCTGAGCTCAGCACTGTTCCTCCACATGCCCTTCCACCATGATGTTTCTGCTGTGAAGCTGGCTGACCAAGGCTATAAACATCTGAAACTACGATCCAAGAATTTCTCATTTGATATGTGTGTGTCATGTATGTTTGCCCCAACAATTGTAGTACTGCTGTAATTTCATGTGTAACAGCACATGTACATGACAGAGCCACCAATTCCTATTAGGCCATTTGTGATAGGCAGTGGACCAATTCTCTTCTCTTAATTTATGAAAGAAATGGTACTTTTTTCAGAGTATAGCATGGCAAATTTTGTTCTCCCTGCTATTTTTTGAATTCAAAAGTATCACAGCTAAGAGCTCTAGCAAAAGGACGATGAAATGTGAATTTGAATTCTAGCTGTACTAGGGCTGGTAAGTGATTTATACCAAATCCTCTAACCTCCCAAGCTCAGTCTTTTTAAGGTTGATGAGATACTTCTTTCAGTGACTTATTAAAGGAATTAAAAGGGGCACTCAACTTCATGCAGGGGCCTCTGAACAACAAATATAAATGTGTAGTATAATAACCATTGTTAATTTTCTATTCCTGTTTCGAAATACTGCACCATTTTTATTTTCTGTTTTGTTTTTTATCTTTGCCCTTATTGTTTGTTTTTGTCTTTTTCTAAAAAATAAATAAATAAATAAATAAATAAATAAATAAATAAGACACTCATGTAAAATGCTTAACAAAATGATGGCTGGCACATTACCAGTTATTATTACTTATCAAGATTATCATATGATGTTTATGAATTCTTTTATGTATATATCTGCTGAATGTCAATCATATTGCATCAGAGCAACATCAAGATGGAAACACCCTAAGACACATCCTTCCTGGCTCCTGTAGCCAACCTTACCGGCCAACAGAGCCAGCCTTGCCTATTATTCTAATTATAACTGCAACAAGACAAACTAAACTAAACTAGAGTGTGTAGATTTCTTGTACCCCCTAAATCTGCCAGCAATTTAAAGGGGACACCTTGCTTCACTGGATTTGTACAAGCAACATCTGAGTGGTCAACTCTTCACACTGGGCAAACTGCAGCTAGCCATCTCAGTGAGACTGTCAGTAAAAATCACCATGTACAAGAAATGCTACAATAAACACAGTAAGAAGTATGCCCCTCTACATCAGATCAGCATTTTTCACAACCAATAAAAATATATATTTTTATGAAGCATGTAAATAAAACATTGGTAAGGCAAAAAAACATACAAAATTCATCATTCTTACAGGGCAGGAGTTCTTGTCATTTCCCTGGAAGATAACCAACACCTCTGGGCGACTTACAATCATTGAGTCCCTCAGATATGAGAACAAAGTGAGAATGACGGGGACACAGGAAACCTGACAAACATGTACAAAGGTGAGGTCAAAATGCTGAAGCCACTATCTCCAGAGAGAAAGACACTCACTAAGAAGACCAGGTTCTCTTCACTCCTCTGCTGGTGAAGTTGATTATTTTAACCTGTCTTCTCTGAGTTCTGCCTCTTGTTCTGACACACAGTGGGACATTTTTAGATTCTGAAATAGAAACATGTAAAATATGGGTGGAGAACTAGCAAAAAGTAAAACCAGATACTCCTAAGAGGTCAAAAGCCTGAGGTCTTAGCCTTTCTCGACCCTTCATTAGTTGCTCTTCCTGTTCCCTCGGCAAGAAGTGTTCTCGTGCTTGCTCTCATTACCAGATGATTCCAACCTAAGAAGTAGGCGGGTCAGGGATAGATTAAGAAGTTAGGCATAATTATAGCTAATCATCTTTCCTGGTTTCTGAGCTACATTAAATCTCTCGCCACTCCAATGTGGCATGTACATGTCTTAATCCTCTGATGGCCATGATTGTCATTTCTCTGCTCAAACATTAAAAATATAGGCCCTTAATACCCTCTAATCTCACGCACAGCACCTATCACACAGTGCCTACGTGCATATCTGGTGTACCATGAGGACATGTCCCTCATGACTCCCAATATTCCCAATGACCCTGAAAAAAAAGGCTATAATTCTCCTATTGTTGTTACCCTTAATATTACTTAAACTCCATATGTGGTTGCATCTCTATCGTTATCCTTTTTCCCAGCAGCCTTCTGGAATTGCAACCAGATGGAAATCACTGTTTTCTTACGCAGTCCTTACTCTTTAGTCTCTTTCTGGCTGGTGGATCTTCCTTTAGAAGATGTGTTCTCCTGCTCAAAGTCTACTTTCTTTTCAGAACTGACCTCCAATAGACCTGCTTCAGGAGAACAACTAAATATCTTAACTATAATATCTTAGCTTAAACCTTCTTTCAGATTTTTTGTACCACCTTTATAGGAATCATATTTAACTTGTTCAACATTTTCCTCTGCAAAACTACCTATTTTTCAAGAAATTGAATAATTATAGCAGTATCTGTGCTTGCTGTGAGATACAAAATACCCATTTGCTCTAGGAATGCCTTTAGATGAGTACCACCCTTAAGAAGAAATTTTAACCTTTATTTTCAGTGTGTTACACATTATTTCTTCCATTGTCTCTTCGCCTTTTAGCTAACTTATCTTTTTTAAAAACGTATTTAATACATCGTCTTACTACACAGATCAGACTCATAGTGAACCTATTGTCAGCCTCCCAAGGGCGAGGATTACAGGCACATGCCACGATGCCCAGTCTCAGTGCACCCCAGGGGTAGGGCCGGCAGGGCACACTGTGGATCAAACCCTGTCCCTACTCCTGCCCGAGCAGGCACTTTAGTCCACCGAGTGGCTGGCCCTCTAATTCATCTTTTTCATTCTCAGAAAAAAATAAGTACCTCAATCTATCATATTATATTATATTTGAAAATGCCTCTAATTGATGGCTACTTCATCAGAGCTCTCATAGGTCTTAAAATACAAGAAATTAACTCAATGCTGTTTTTAAAAAGTCTGCTGTCTACTGTGATAACTATCTGAAGTACAGAGACCATCCAAATTCACCTCTAGGCAAACTTGCAGATTAGAAATAAATTAGCATTTAGCTCCCTACTTTTCCCCAGCGACATTACACACCATTAAAGAAGCCATTTCATATAATTTACTGAAAGTATTTTTAGCTTGTTCATCATTCTCCATGGAAATTTGATGAAAATTAATGACCCCCAAACTTTACATCTGTTTTGATTTGTTTTTGATTTTAGTAAATTGTTTTATACAACCTGACGAGAACTCATTTGTGCCCATGCTGATAGGTATATGTGAATACCCGCTCTGCTGTTTCTATCAATGAAGATGATAAAAGCTGTTCAACCTTTCATAATGGGGTAATTATTATTCAACATACAATTAAAACATAGTGTCTTCCGTAAAGTCACCAAACAGGCAGAACAAGAAAAGACTACATAAACACTCAGGGAAAAGAAGATGAATGCATGATCAAGGGGCTAGAAAGATTATTCCAATTCTGAATATCTTTAAGTCTAAGCTTCTAAGCTGGCTGTGAAGAACACACATATTTGAAAGGAAACGAAACCCAAGGAGACAAAATAAATAGGAAATTATGAGTGACTGAGGCAAGATATGCATATTTGAGGGTTACAAGGTGAATGAAGATTAGAATGAAAAATGAGAGGCAATAAATATCCATGATTGTTTCATTTTTCTAATTATAAAATAATTGTAACTTAGACATTAAGAAGTAATCAAAGCAGTTGCTAGGAATGAAGGCATCTAGAGAAAATCAGTGCAACTCAACAGCCACTGCTTAAAGTCCTACTAAGCTCAAGGCATCAAGTTAAGAGCTCCTGAATTGATCTTGCCCTCCAGAAATGAAAGAATTATATAGCCCAGAAATAACAAAAACAAAGTCAATGTTGCATCCAAGAATACATCACATAAGGAAGACTGAGATTTAGATAGTTATGTCCTTTCTCCAGAAAGAAGATCCAGAAACTCTGAGGATGAGGAAAAAGTTGCTAGTTACTAATTCATCACAAGGATGCCAAAATATACACTATTCCATTTATGCAATAAAGCACATTAAACAAACATACATAAAGTCTTATATTAATACACATGAAGTATATTTTCCCATTTCCATGGGTTGGGGCTATGAACAAACAATAAATCAAAAAGACCAGAACAAGCTCCATCAGCATTGAATGTTACCTATATGGGCAGACATCCTCTGTGTCAAAAACTGGCTGAGTACCTTCTTAGAAGAGAGAATACTTTTCATGTATCTATATCACTAAGATTTTAGAATAAATTTTACTCTTTAAGAAGTTTCAGGTGCCAGGGAAATAGCTCAGCAGTGTGAGAATCTGCCTGGCAAGCTCAGGGGCCAGGGTTCGATCCCCAGCACCACTTGCCATGCTGGCTCCCCACCCCCCAGGTGCACTGAGCCAGCCACTGAATCCAGACAAGGTGGTACATACCTGTAATCCCAGCACTGGGGAGGCTAACACAGGAGAACCACTATGAGTGCAAGCTAAGTAGTGGACCCTACACCAAATATATAATTTTTTTAAAAAAGAAGTTTCAAAAGGACCCCTGAAACTCAATTCAGCCCTTGGTACTGTTCCTATTTGAGTATCAGTCAACACTTTCTTTTCTTTCCTTTTGACTGAATGTATAAAGATCACCTTTAATTGTTGCAGACTACACCAATAGAATGTTCAACAAAAGAACATGGTCAGAAATCTGCAAATAGGTTTTCTTTTTTTTTTAAATAAAGGCCATTCGCAAATTTACTATGTATCATAGTAGTTCCACTCAAACAGTTCTTAGAATAGCACTCAGCAAATGACACCCGCTGCCTATTTTTGTACAGCTTGAATAATTTTTACATTTTTAAGTGGTTGAGACATTTTCAATAATATTTTCAACATGAAAATTATGTGAAATTAGAATTTCAATGATAAGATAAACATGATTTGCACATGGTTACTCCCGCTATTTACATATTATCTCTGGTTTCTTTGCACTACAGTGACAAAGCTGAGTAGTTACAACAGGAGCTTTGGTCCTAAAACACAGCCTAAATATTTACTGTCCAATTTGAGCAAGCCACATTTTCTCAGCATGAACATTGAACAGGAATCACTCCTGCTTCTCTTCAAAGGAGGAGCCAAGGATGGTACATATAGAATAAGCGAAGTTGGAAAGACAGGTTCCAGCCCTAGCCCTTCACCCACCAGCAATAAAATCCACTAAATGACTTCATATAATAACTAGAGTCTCCTTGCCCACTTGAGAAATGATTATTAATTCATACTCAAGCTTAGGTTTACCAGATGGGTTGATTAGTTCTTTGGTTTTTGTTCTTAATTCTTTCCAGTACCTGTTTGTGATGTGTTCACATTTATAGCACACAGGAGGTATTGGTTCTACAATGTCACAAAGGAAATCCTTTTTAATATAATCATTCATTCATTCATTCAGCAAATCTCAGTTGCACTCTCGCAATGTGCCAAGCAAGTCCCAGAGACCATGAATAGAGTGCTGAACAAGTGACTATCTTTGAAAGAAAACGAACACAAATGTGTACACTTGATGTACTCATGTGTATGGGGTAAATTTTGATAATAAATATGAACAGTGACAAAGAGAACTGCTTTATGTAGAAGTGAGAGTTAAACAGAGGTCCGAATAGCAATAAAGACAGTCACAGAAGGGTGAGGGCCGATGGAGACACTGTCTAACACAGAGGTCCCACAGAAAGAAGGCTTGGAGAGTTTAGAGAGCAGAAAGAGGGACCATGTAGGCTGAAACACTCGGGGCAAGGGTGGACCCTCCATGGGCGGGAAAGGGAATGTGTATATTACTATAAATCACCATTAAGTTTTAATCAAGGGAGTGATCTAATGTGATTTATTATATAGAGGAAAAAATGGCAGTTATGAGACTGAGAACTAAAGCACATTGTTCAAATAAGAATAATCATAGTTCCTTGGACTAAGGTGATTGTAGCAAAGATCCAGAAACATGACAAGCTTTAGAAGTGGAATTATAAAGTTGGATGCATGTGAAAAAGCATGCAAAGGATCAAATAAAGATAGCAGATTTCTAGCTCAAGTAATCAGGTATTGTCATTTTCTAGATCAATGATTCCAAGGAAAAAGTAGCTATGGGAAGAAATTCAGAAACTTGTGTGGGGCATAGTTAGCATTAGTTTCAAAAGCTAATTAGACATTCTAGTGGGGATGCTGAATATATATGGAAACATGAGTCCATACGGTCCTGTGAAGCCATGGCTACAGGCGCTGATTTGGAAATCATCTGTTTTAACTTAGCATTCAAAGGTACGAAACACAAAATTATCTGTGTAGGAAAGCAAGAGAGATGCAAAGCAGGGAGCTCTGGTATATTCTCAGCGTGGAGAGTCACTCACAGATGTGAGACCAGGTCCAAGAGAAAGGAAAGCCAGAGAAGGAGACCAGCGAAGTGTGACATAAGTGTCACAAAATGTGGTGTTCAAGGAGAGGCTGTGTAGTGCTGGGAGTAGCCAAGTAAGAGGTCAGGGACCTTTGGGATCACCAGGATCCATCTTGGTGAAGTGGTAGGAATTAAGTGAAATAAGAGTATTTGTGACAGAAGGAAGTTGGAAATTTCGAACATCTCTGAGGAAGCAAAGGGTTAAAAGAACACACACACACACACACACACACATATATATATATATATATATATATATATATATATATATATATATATATATATATATATATATAATGCAGCAGCTAATATGGGGAGGGGGTGCTTACAGACAAACTCCTCCAAAGCCATGAACTCCTTAAGGCTTTAGCTGCCCAATTTAAAAACCTTGGCCCACGGCAAAAAACACACTGCCAAGATTAAGTTCTTTCACTGAACTGACTGTTTCTTACACTGTTGGGGTCCAGCTATGTGACAGATTATGAGGGGTCCAACTCTGGATTTAGGTCCCACCCCCACCCCACCCACAGTACCAAGGTCCGTGTGTTCTTGCTCCAGGAAGAAGGAGGTATGTAGAAGGCCATGTGCCAGAATGCTAACAATTCAGGCACTCCTGAGATAAGATAGCATCTGCTAAGGACAGTGGTCAAACTGCAAGCATTTAGGTCTAGCAAAAAATGTTTCCTCATTAATTTAATCCTTATCTACCATTTTCCATAGGTACTGTTCCATGAACCACTTGCTACCTCTGACCCTACACTTCTTGTTAGCCAATAAGAGCAAGCCAACTGTGGAAACAGCCAAGCCAATCCACTGAAGCTGAACTCTACCTAGTCCCCCCTGTACTCTGGAATTTGTCTTGTCTTTCTTTAATCTTATTCTTCCCTATAGGTATCTGAGGGTCTGATCAGTCCCCAATATTACACTGAAACAAAAATTCATCAATCTACAGGCTAGGCTACTTAGTTTTATTATAAAATCTCATGTTCTGCCCATGAAGTCTTTTTTTTTTTCATTAGAAAATATCTTTCTGTCCCAAAGTAAGATGACTTAGATTCAAATCTATTGGCTTAATTATGGTGAGTGAAGTGAAAATGACTCCAGTACTTCAGAGACTTCTTTAAGGACATTTATGGACACCAAGATGGCTTCACAAAGGCCAAGGTTCTGGGAGACTGTCTATCTTCAGAGGTTCAAATATCTTGTTTCCTAACTTCTTTTCCATCTATCTAGAGAGAATATAATTATCATAAGCTGTTCTACCAAGAAAGCAGCTAACACACTTTGATTTTTCCAAATTGTTACAGCACAGACTCCAATGTTGTATTAACTAAAAGTGTATCCAGGATATCACACTGTCAGGCCCTAGAGTCAGAAGATGACAAAGACAAAAGTAGTGCCTGGGAAACTTAATTATTTATATCTCTGATTTTCTTCTAAACCCCAATGACAAGTTGTCCTTTAGTATATGAGGAAAATATCAGATTGGAAAGGGCAAGTTTACTATATCTTTTAAAGCAATGGGAAGATATAAATAAATAAATAAATAAATAAGCAAGCAAGCAAAGGTTAGCTGCATTATGTTTTGTAGTTCAAGGAGCCACCTAAGCATGTAAGTCAAAGGCAGAGTCTGGACCTGAAGTGGGTAATTCCTCCTCTTATTGCTTTGAGCACTCAATTACTAGGTGTCCCTTTTCCAGTCAGGGCTTACATCAAGCCCAGAACAAGGTGACTACACCAATGGGAGTTCATATTTTGTAGATTGAAGAAGACAGTAAGCAAGAAAAGCAAAGAAGTATTTTTAAATGAATATTGTTCCTTTGAAATGAATAATTATAAAGAGGTCAGAACCGGAAAGCATTTTCAATTGCATCCAAGGAGAGAGAGAACTCAGAAAAGATACCCCTGGAGCTGAGATCTGCAAACCAAGGAGGATTGGTCAGGAGAAGAGCTGAGGGAGGGTACTCAATTTCCATTTTTGAAATCACATTTCTAACATCAAGTTTAAAGCCACTGGAAAAATAACCTCATCTGTGCGGTTTAGCATCAGTATTTCTAATAGCAGGAAAATAAATATAAATTCCTTGGATTGCCAGTAAAAGAGGAATGAGTCATTAGTTCTTTTATGATGTTTTCAGTGACTAATTAAAAGAGCAGGAAACAGAAAATAGCAATCACTTGTACTTTTACTGCCATGTCTAAGAATTACATCATCTGCCCAAGGTACCTATCCCTAGAGCAAGTCTACATTCCTAAAGTATCACTTGGAAGTTATTAATATTGTGAGCAGCGGGATTCAGTTCAATTAATCTAAGTGTGTAAATTTCACACATCCCAAGAAAATGATTAAAACACAGAAAAATAAAACTACCAAGATATGAAAGGTAACACAATGAATATGCCCAGCTGATGTGATCGAACACCATCCTGAATGTTAGCAGCTGATTTTGACAATACTACTCAGAGTCTTTTTTAAAAGATTGACCAGAGACACTTAAGCATAATTTTATAGACTTCATTAACATTTTTATCACCTTCACTGCAACACTCTGACAACTGAAAAAGGAAAGTTTTTCCAGGAGATAGACTATAGGCAAAATTCTGATATACCCTGCTCATGCTAACACAAAGGTAGCTCAAGGTGAAAGCTGTATTGATTCCCTGGTGACAGCCCATTTGTGAGATTGATTCATCTTTGCCTTGGATGAAACACAAAGACAGTGCAGGCTCTTTAATCCTAATTTGTACCAGATATGTTACATTTAGAAAAAAATACAGACTTACAGATTTGATTGCCATATCCCCCCAAAATTATAGTCATATATTGAAGTCAAAAACCTATAGGAGCACCAAATGTGCCTTTTTATCCTTTTCTTCTTTCCTTTCCTTTTCAGTTCTCTTTTTCTCTTCTAGCTCCTATAGCTCAGTTTTGCTATCGACAAAATTTAAAACACTATAAAACCTTGCAAACCTGAAGTATAAAACCTCAACAGCAATCACTGACCCAATGGATACCTTTTGGTATGTTTACTAGTAATTATGTTAATAACATGAACATTGTTAAAGACTATAAATATGCAAAGCACTCAGCCAATCAAAAAGAAGAAATAAAAGGTGGAAATAGTATAGCTATGTAAAGACAAGCCTATGATTTGATCATGATTGAAAACACCAAGGAGGAAAAAAACAGTGAATGTAAAATGACAAATGAAGATTTCCACTAATCCATCCAAGAAAATGTAAATTTCCAAATTTCCAAACAATGAAGATAGGTGTTAAATTCTACTGATGAAAATTTTCATTCCATGGCAATCGCAGACTGGAAATACTCTGTTGCTGGTTTGGTTTTTCACAATGAGACAGAGAGAGACAGAGACAGACAGACAGACAGACAGATAGACACACACACACACACACACACACACACACACACACACAGAGAGAGACAGAGATATAGAGTCCTAAGCATAGTTTCCAATGCTTCAACATCACATTAGATAATCACTTCTCTTTATTCTATCATGTAATGAGAAAGGTTAATGAGAACATTTAGCATTTTAAGATAAAATGTGTGGGAAAGATGAAATTCAAACACAAAAAGTCTGTAGTCTCTCAATTTGACTGTGAAATTTAATGTGGTCAAGTACAGTGGAATAAAAGGAGAAGGAGCAGAGGGAAAAAGAAAAGACAAGGTATAAATATAAGCTATTACACATAAATGACTTTTGTTGTTCTATGTATTTGGTACAAGGTTTCACTACTCACCTTGGACTCCTGTTTCCAGCCTTCCCAGAGCTGGGATTATAGCAGTGTGCCACCATGCCCAGTCTCTGTTGCCAGCTCAGTGCACACACAGGGGTCAGGGGTAGGGAGGAGCATGGCATACAACAGCAAGGGTCCCTGCATTTGCCTAAGCAAGAGCTTAGTTCACTGAGCTTAAATGTTAATCCTGAATAAGCTACAATAAAATCAAACATTTATGGTATATACACTATGGTCCAAGTAGAGTGTTATCTCATTTAAATGTGAAAGCAATCTTCTGAGTTCTGTTATGATTCCCACTTGCCAAGAAGAAAAGTGGACCAGAGAACTAAAGAGTTTTTCCCACCACAGAACTTGTAAATAGCAAAGCCAGAAAGTAATAGTGGACCCGCGGGTTTCACAAAGTTTACAGTTACAAGATATGCTCTAATGCTCCATAGGTAAACTTTAGTCCCTAGCTCGGCTCTGTGCCCTGTCTTGAAAAAGGTATCTCTCAAACTCTTACCAACTCAGTCATTTCTAGGATTCTGACATCAAACTGATCCAGCTTAGAGGTTACAGTAAAGGCTCAGAGGAGAGTGATAACTATTGCACTGAGAACACTGGTGTGCAAATTACGGAACCTCTCACAGTGCTTGAAATCTAGATGAGTTCAGTTCAAAAAAAGGTAATCAGACCATCAACAACCTGCATAACAAGCCAACAGTGTGTTCTGAAATAGGCCTTTAAAGTGGACTTGAAACGTTCTCCGAAGGTCATGTGTTGAAGACGTGGTCCCCAACCAGTGGTACTATTGGAAGGTGAAACATTGAACAGGCGGGACTTAGTGAGAGAAAGTTAGGTCTTTGGGGACATACCCTTGAACAGAGAATACTGGGTCTCCAACCCCCTTCTTTCTCTTTCTCTTATATCCAAGAATGAGGTAAGCAGGCTTCCTGAGCCAAGTGCTCCCACTCTCTTGGCATGTGACACCCTCTATCATGTTATACCACATTATGATATGAGCTGGGAAGATGGCTCAGTGGAATAAGCACTTCCCTGGCAATCGCAAGGCTCTGAGTTCAATCCCTGGTTCCGCAAAAAAAAAAAAAAAAGACACTATGATGCAGTATGAAAGCCCATACTCTTAAACATCTCAGCCTCTAGAACTATCGCCCTCAGCAGCTATTCACAATATCAACCTATGGGCTCCAACTGGATAAGGAGATAAAGAACCCCCCAAATCAGTACCAGTGAGCTGGCTAGTGTACCTTCAGAAACCTTAAACAATAGGAAACAGAAACACTGCACCATTGTGTAATCACTATCAAACTGAGACTATGATGGAGATATCAATGTGTTAGAATTACAAATGTAATTCTAGGTAGCCTCCCAGAGAAGGAGGACCTGTGGGCTGTCATTTTGGGAAGAGAACAATGAAAAGAAAAAGGGACATTTTTTCACACATAATAGATAAACTGCAAAAATTTTCAGAATATGAGACTCAGTCAGGATATCTATGTAGCCCCAATGAACAAAAACCAATTCCTGCCTAGAGTATTTCCTGTAAAAATATATATATATATAAGATATTGGTTCAACAGTCTGTTTTTCTCTTCCTCCAGGCTATTTTTTCACAAACAATAAAATCATGTTAATAAAAAATGAGCAATAAAACCTTGAATTATTTTAAAATTCTGAAATATTCTCTCTTACCCTCTGTTGCCAAGCAACACACTTTTGCTATGATACAATCTAAGACATTGATTAACATTCTTAGTTGTACAGAAGGGTTATAGAAAGAGAATGAAGGCTATCATGATTACAGAATGAAGTTTAGAAAGGTAACTATACAAAGGAAAGAAAAAAGAAACTGAAAATATGTAACAGTTACATGAGATCATTGGATTTTTACACTGGAAACAAGCCAGTGGTTCTTCAACCTCAGAAGCTTCACATATCATGTTAATAACAGTGATCTATGCAGTTACTCGCACTACCTCCAACATATGACAACAGGGGTGTCACTTTTACTATATGAACTACAATTATGCTTTTTTTTTACTGAATGATTTTTTTCACTAGGTTTTGTTTCTTTCTTAAGTAAAAGGTGCTGAAATTCACCTGTTCAAACTACTCATGATCATCTTCCCAACTGAGTTCAGTCCTCTGTATCCACAGTCACATGCATAAATTCATCAACAATTAATTGGAGATATTCAAGAAATTACATCTATACTAATTGTATAGACTTTTTGTCATAATTCCCTAAATAATACAAGTACTGCTTACATAGCATTAACACAGCATTAAGTACTTTCAGGAGATAATTTAAAGCACACAGGATGATATACATGTACGATATACAAGGAGTGCAATATTTTATAGGAGGAACTTAGGCATCCATGAGTTTTGGTATGGGAATGGGGAGTCCTGGAACCAATACAATATCTCCATTGGATATTAAGGGGTGATAACATTTATGTGACAAACAAAAAGTTACCAGTCTTCCATTATAAAACTCCAAAACTAAATACTTAATATGCTTGGTAGCCTTCTACATGTGCTAAAAAGTTATATGCCCACACTCCTGTGAAATTTTAGACAACTGAAAATTATAAGTACCCTGATCATTGAATGTATCGAATGTACAAAGCCAACGGAAAGATCTGGAGAGTTGGGGAATGCCTGCTACCACTGGGAGACACAAGGGATGCAAGGGTTCAACAAAATATGGGAAGAGATGAAATTCATGATAACAAAATTAATGACAACACATATAACAACACTCAATGAAGTTAATGTCCATGAATTGATAAAATGTAACATAACAGTGTTTATTTAAACAGTGACATATCCTGTCTTAAAATGAAAGGAAACAAAAAAAAAAAATGAAAAAGAAGAAGAAGGGGAAGGGGAAGAGGAAGGAGGAGAAGGAGAAGGAGGAGAAAGAGAAGGAGGAGGAGGAGAAGGATGATATGTGTACTAGCCTAAAGGCTGGAATAAATCATTTCTAAAATATCACCCACCTACTTCAGTGTTCTATTACTCAGAAAAATATATTATTTTTAATATTTCTTTTAAATTTTGTTAACCTTATCAAGGAGAATAGCTCATTTAGGTACCAAAGTACTGTCATTCTCTTTAACATTTTCTTTTATCCTAATAAACAAACAAAAATAATAACCAAGAAATGCAGGAAGGAGGCTTAAAACAAACTGACCCAAGCTCAAAAAAATAAGATTAGTAGCACATACAAATGAATACCCCAAACCAAGAATTTTCTCACAGCAGATCTAAAAGGTTTCCAATTCTGATGACAACATATGCAATCCTATCACAGAACTACAAAGTATAACTTTGTGTTTTAATCTACATGAACAGCTATTTGAGACCATACACCGTATGTCCATCCAGACCCCACTGGTCCCACAGAAGCCAAGAGGACATAGTTGACCCTCTTCCAAGTAGAGTAGACAACCCCTCAGCAGCTCAATTTACCTTCTCACCAGCATTTCACAACAAGTGTTGGCACGTGGTTACAAGGCTGCCAAGTGATCAAATAATAAGCTGATCTAACTGACCCAGTGCTGCACATAAATAACCTAAGCAAGAAACTAACTTTATCATATAAATCAGGAAAAAAAATGAAGAAAGGAAACGAAGGCAGGACAAGGCAAGGTGCTCCTCAATACCAGTAAAATAATAATAATTTGTGTCTTAAAAATCTACTATTCTAACTTTGGATATATTACAAACCAATTACCAAGAAAACTAGAATTATCACTTCAGTCTCTCCTTGGCATGAAGTTAAAGTTCCACAAATGCAAAATTATACTTACCATTTAACTATCTAAGAAAAAATAATTTGCTCAGACCTAAGGAACTAAAAATTGTGAATTTCTGAGACAGTTATTAAGAAAAATAAAATGAATACTGACCATTTCCAATGACCCATATTTTTTTAAATGCCCACCTGGCAGAAGACATTATTATCTCAATATGGAAAATTGTAATAAATCCACTGTAAAGTAACAGAACATAAATAAATTCAGAAGTACAGGCTATGAAATCAATATATATAAATCAACTATACTGGTTATAAGTAACCAGTAAGCAATATAGGAGTGAACGTAATTAAAAATCATTTTCTTGGGCATCAAAAAGAACTAAATGCTTACTAACAGATATAATGAAAGAAGTACAATACAAATTGAAAACTATAAAACATTATTGAGAAAAATTAAAGATCTATATACATGGAAAGACATCCTATGTTAATTCAACCAAACATTGAATACTGTCAAGCTGACAATATTCTTCTTCAAACTCATCCATGTGTTAAAATTCTGATCAAAATATCAGCTACTTTATTTTTATAGACATTAATAAGCTGACACTAAAATAAAATGGAGATTCACAAAACCTAGAATAGTCCAAATAAGAATAGGGGTGGAACAAATCTGTAAGTCTAATATTTCCCAATTTCAAACTTACTACCCAGCTAAAGAGATTAAGAGAGTGTGGCATGGGATAGAAAGAACAGTACAATACAGAGGTCAAAGGAATGGAAATAAGAATCAAAAATAAATAGGTCTTTACAGTTATGGTCAATAATTATGGGGATAGTGTTGGTTTGGTTTTATCTTTATTTATTTTTCACTTATGAATTTGGCAGAGGGTATTACTATGCAGCTCAAACTCATAGTGATCCTTCTGTTTTCAACCTTCTCAGCACTAGGACTACAGATGTGTGCCACCATGCCTGGACTCACTGGCCAGCTCAGCATGCTCAAGGGGAGGGCCAGAGAGGTAAGCAGAACCTGGGATCGAACTCTAGTCCCTCCCTGTGTTTGCCAAAGCAGGCACTTAGTCCTCTGAGCTATCTCACTGGCCCTCATTTTGTTTTTAACAAATGATACTGAAACATTGTATACCTGAAGACCAGAAAATGAATTTAGACCCCTACCTCACACCACATACAAAAATGAACAAAGACATTAATATAAGCACTAAAACTATGAAACTCTTAGAAGAAAACATATGCATAACTTGGATTAAAAAATAGCTTCTTGTCCATAATATCAAAAGCATGTTCATCAAAAGAAAAAAAGATAAATTGAACTTCATCAAAATTAAAAATGTTTTGCTTCAAAGAACACTATTAAGAAAGTTAAAAGAAAACCCACAAAATGCAAAAAATATAAAAATTATATTTGATGAGGGACACATAGCTAAAATATACAAAGAAAATATATAACTCTAATAAAAAGACCAATTAAAATGCACACAATGCTTTGACACCCATCTAAAGAAGATACACAAACTATTCATAGCACATCAAAGCATGCTCCATATTATTATTCATCAAGGAAATGCAAATCAAAAACAATGCAATATATATCCACACTCATTAGTAAGCTTACAGTAAAGACAGAGAAGGGAATTCAAAGCCACCTTGGGCTACATAGTGAGATTCTGATCCAAAACAACAGCAACAAAAAATACAGACAATAAAAAGAGCCGTGGAGGATCTGAAGAAACTATGAACTCTCATGTGGGTGTACAGCCACTGGCAATTCCTCATAACTTTTAGCTTGGATCATATGATTCCATTACTCTACGTATCCAAAAAGCATGAAAACATTTACATATAAATGTTCATATGATCAATATTCATAATAGCCAAAAGTTAAAGCAACTATCAAAATGTATGCCTACAACATATGAGTCACTAATAAACAGGAATAAACTAACGATACATATGAAAAGATAGATGAATCAAAAAACAAGTGAAAAAAAGACACTCACAAAAGATAACATAGTATGTGAATCTTTATTTGAAATGTCTATAAGAAAATTTATAGAGACAGAAAGTACATCAGTGGATCCTTTGAGTTTACTAGGGAAGGTGGAGCGTGACTACTAATGAATAGGATGGTAGATACAAAAGCTATTTTATTCCTTCTTTTTTTTTGCATTTGAGGGAAGGGTCTACAGGGCCTTCACAGTCCCACTACTAGATAGACTCCAGTGACCCACCTGTTTTCAGCCTTCCAAGAGCTTACAGGTGCACAGCACCACGCCCAGTCGCAATTGCTGTCTCAGCGTGCCTCACAGGCAAGACAGTAGGCCAGGCGCAGGGATCAAGCCCTCGGCTTGCAGGTGCTTTAATCTACTGAGCTATTTGGCCAGCCCTGCAAAAGTCATTTTACAGAGATAAGAACATTCTGACATAGTCTGTGGTAGAAACTGCACAACTCCTGGAATACATAATAAAAACAATTGAACTGTACACCCTACATCAGTGGATTTAATATCCATTCTTTCTTAATAAAAATACCTAATGAAGAAAGAGGGAAGGGAAGAGGGTGGGAGGAGAAAAGGAAGAGAGTATCAAAGCCATCTAGCAGCCAAAAGGTACAACCAGCTCTGGAAAATCATTTACAGAAATAGAAAGACCCACCTCCTCACATTATTCTTTACTCCCTAGTGTAGTCATTACAGAAACGTGCGTGGCAGACAAGCAACAGCACTCTAAACAGAAGCACGTGCCATTATAGACTTATAGCTTAGGTCCTGGCTAAGAATATCAAACCGCAATCATTACTTGACCAATATGTTTTCTTTCATGGAAGTGGCTGTCCTATAGGGTGATAACTGCTGCATCAAAGAAGAAAGAAATGATGCAACGTTTTAGTGGATGAAATGTAGATAGAATTATTGAGAGTTGCTTTCAAAAGTGCATAATCTAATGCCTGACATACTATTATCCATGGGCCAAATATGAGCTGCTGCCTGAGTTTCTAAAGAGAACACCATGTATTCATTTACGTATTGTTTGTGTCTGTCTTTGTGCAGAATGGAACAGTTGTTGAAGAAATCTACAGAAAACACAGTTTAAAGTAACTATCTGACCCCTTACAGAAATAAAAAGTTCTGATAACTTTCTAGCAAAATGATTGATTCAACTTTTCAATAAGAAGCTTATACATCTAAATGAATATTCTCAACTTCAAAGCATCCACTTTATTAGGTGGCTTTTGTTTATTTCTATGTTAGAAATGTGCAAGACTTTCCTGAAATTCACCATGTGGCCCTTTTATGGCTTGAAATGTATGCTCTCTAGCTGACTACCCAATGGAGAATCTTGCCCCTTACGTGTAGGCAGATGGCTATTTGGAACCAAGATGCCCAATCAAGATATGTAAAACTCTCACGGATTTAAAATCAGGTATGTCTCTGAAAGCAATTCATCTGGCATTGCTATGAAGCATATAAATTTTCTTTAAAAGCAATTTCAAATAAGTTCCCAAACTGATTTTGAGTAAGACAGCATCTGTGAAATAATGGTTGAAACTCCACTGTCTTATTTTGAAAAATAAAGCTCATTGGATGTCTAAATTCTGATATATTGGTTAAATCCACCTCTTTATTTTCTAGTCACATCTCATATTGCAAACTTAGGATACATTTCTTATCAGTGGGTGGGAAAACGTGGCTGCTATGCCCTGAATATTATGTGCCAGGAAAACAGATTTACAAAGACATTAACTCTCCATGGTTCAGTTATCCATGATGGTTCCCTGATAGCCAGCAGGTCTGCACTGATCCTTCCCTGACATGGTCCAGAAATTCATTCTTCTATAAAAGTGAAGTGTTACAGTCCAGTGCTTCTCACAGGGAGCACTCCTCTATGCATGACTGCACAGAAAAATAGGGTATCCTTGCATTTCAGAGCCTTTGCCAGTCTTCTGTCTAAGACACTGCATAAGGATGACTTCACTAATTTTTAAAGTTAGGGATTATTTTTATGTACATCAAAGCATCTTGCTATATGCCTTAAATATATACAATTTCATTTAAAGTTTTTAGGTTGGATATTACTGTTAAAATAATTAATATAAAAAATTACCTTTTCTTAGCCTTCATTCTAATGCTTATAAAAGCAAATACAAAATGCATCACCTGGATTGTATTTAAAGAAATTAATAAGAGTATTGGGCCAGGGAGATGGCTCAGTGGAATAAGGGCCTGAGTTCAATCCCTGGTTCTGAAAAAAGAAAAAGAAAGAAATTAAGAGTATTTAGGAATGTAAGAGTGAAAAATGTATAATTCAGCAAATCTATTCTTATGTTTCCAAATATTTTAACATCTTCTTGCCTGTGTCTAATTTAACAGCAGTTTTAATTAAGCAATTTATCCTTACTGAAACTTTCCATAGTCTTTATTTTCTCATAAAAAAATAACTCACAATTATAGTTCATCAGCCACGCACTGTCTCATTACAAATTTACATTAACAAGTGCAAACAACATATGCAGCCTTGAGAACATACAAGCTAAGTTCTAGCAAGCAACATCTTATAAAAAGGCAAGTTCACAACACAGTATCCCAGCTGCAAGAGCTCTGACCATGATGGACATTGGTCATTATATTTTATAGAAAAAAAATGAATAGTACTGGTTGATTCACTGAATAGTTTATATGGAAGTGAGTAAAATGTACCCACAACACAGTGTGTATGTGCTACACAAATTCACGATGAGACCAAAGGCCTTTTACAGCTTACAATTTAAAGTGCCAAGAGAAACCCTGCACACCAGCTGTTCTATCAGTATCCACCTGAGTCCAAAACCACTTCCGACATTTCTCTGTAGCTTATCTCTTATTCATAAGCTTGTGCCTGTTATTGATATACCAGGAAATGAAATCAGAAAAGAAGCACAGAAAACAGATATTTTTCATAAAACAATCCATATTATTTGTTTTGAAAAAAGAGGACATAGTCTAACCCAGTGGACCACATGTGGCTTCACTGGTGGGAAAGGAGAGTCGAGGCTTTGAAGACAATGGAGAAGCCACTTAAGGGCTAACCAAGAGACGCTACATTCTTGAGCAGCTACATTTTTCCCCTCCAGATTTATGAAAAATTTCATCACATGCCAATTTTTATAATTACAAGATAAAAGGAGAATATCAATGGGATCAAAATCCATGGCTATTTTGTTAGGTCCAGCCAGGTTCGCTTCTAGGAGACGCATCAGTGGCTTGCCCTATCACTAAGTGCATTGACGTTTCTGATGTGTGATTTTGTAGAATGTCATTCAGCTCCAGAGAAGAAATAATGAAGTACAAGCTCTTTTCTCAGAAATGTCTGAATTAATAAGCTGTATGCAATAAAGGGAATATTAAGTGACAAATTTCTGGAAAACAACTACTCTCTATGTAGTTTTCTGTCTTACTTTATTTTTGAAATTATATTTGTCTTTCCTCAGAATCACTGTTAAAAAGGTAAGCTGTTTTCAATTTCATAATGTTATCTTACTCAATTACTATTCTTTTATTTTAATAGTTTAGTATTTTATCTTCATATTACCCAAGGCCAATTTCATGTTTCTTAAATTTATTTTTAGCTTACATGGAGGATACCTGATTTAAAGGAGCTCTTTAAGGAGAGAATATAATGGTGCAGTACAAAATTTAAGTAGAAAACAGTATAAAAAAGAGATTACTTGTGCCTATAATGACAAATATAGCCATATGTGACAAAGATCTCTCAAGAACATTTGCATCAGAAATATCGTATAGTCTCCCTAGTATAACAAGCGAAAAGCAGAAATACAAAAGGAAATGTACAACAAGTAAAATCAATTGAGTCAGACAAGGCAAAGTGAATGGCATATGCTGCAGGATACTAATCAGCTTTTCTTCTGGATGGTTAACAACCTAAGATCACAAGTCAGAGTTGGAGAAATAGAAGAGCCACAAGGCCAGCCAACATTTTGGCCCTAGCCTTTCAAGGTCAGCGAAGACTCAGGACATAGGAGAACCTGTACTGCAATATCATGAGACTCAGGTG